>FXXK01001570.1:19427-49672 GCA_900184695.1 Betula pendula | reverse complement strand
ATGAATGAAAAAAAAAAAGGGACAGAGACGTGAAAAAGGGACAGAGACGTGAGAGAGGGATAGAGAGGAAATATTAAAAAAAAAAAAAAAAAAAATTCCTCTTAAATATGAAAATGCCAAAAACGAAATGGCATGCTTGCTTTTGCTCGCCAGAGGTAGCCTAGAAAGACTACTATAATCTAAAAATACTGTGCCAGAAGCGATTTTAATGTAGAGGGTATTTTAAGGAGGCTAGCTACAATTTGGTTAATTAAACGCAATTTTAGTTACATCACTGTGAATGCAGAGATCTGCATTATACTTTTTAGTTTGATTGAAAACAGCAAGGTTTGTTATCCCGGAAAAGAAGAGCTACGTACTAAAGCATAGTTGGGTTAAATATCCTATAAAGCATTTGAAAGAGAAGTTGCTACCTATCTTCTTATTATTTTAGTTCAGAAATTCACAGATTGTCCAGTAATTTCCTGTCTCATGTATCTATGTTTATCAGTTCAAATAATGATTTGAAAAATACATGCTGCTTCTAATCTACATGCAATTTGACAAGAAATTAAATAAATTCTAGCTAGAATGAGAGCTTATTGTCAAGAAATTTTTTTTTTTTAAAAAGAAACCAATTAACTTTTGAGAACAAATATAAAACTGCAGTCCTTTCTTGTGTGTGTATGTGTGCGTAACAAAGAGAGTTTGCAATCCATAAACTTTTGGGTCTAGATACACTTTGTTAACTGAAATTAAAGTCTTAATTTTTGTGACATGGGTGGTACATCATTCTGGTTTTTGTGAACCGGATCTGCAGGTTGAACCATTACAAATGAAGATACCCCAAAGGGAGTGACAAGATTAATATTAATTTGTTCGATCATTTCCTGTCTCTTGATGGGAAGGCCAGACAATGGTTGATGATAGCAATTAGGAAGCCCTATCATCCAATAACCGTAGCGCGCGTGCCAGAGTTTGAAGCTAGATTACATATACTCTCCATTCTCTAACAGCCAGCTTGACTCCGGATCAAGATCCACATACTACAATTTTTTAAATTCTAAAATTATGTAAATTCAGGTATTTTTTTGCATCAAATAGCTTTAAATTCAGTTGTTATATATTTGTTCACATATACTTATTTGACTTAGATTTGCTTGAGTTAGCTTTTGATGGGATTTATTTTTAATAATATTTTTCAGGTCGTTCGTTAAAAAAAGGGCTTAAATTCATATAATTTGATAAAAAAAAAATAAGAGATCGTTATGGGATCATATATATATGCCACCACCAGACGACTCGACAACGTGCAGCAGGACGGTTCTATGCATGTTGCACAGATGGAGGGAGGAGCCACTTATACCACATAAACTCAATCCGTTATGAGTGAAGTGGTGCCGGCGTATTTATGAATGGTAGATGCCTAGATTGCCCTGTAGGTTGTTATATTTAATGTGCTTAGCGCGGGGTTGGTGTCTGTCCTTGTTCTGGTGGTTGGCTGGGCATCGCTATAAACAGTACCGTTGTTTCCGGTTTGTTTTGCACGGAACCGCACCTAACACGAAACTAATGGAAACTGGGGTTGAGGGCTACAGCCTATATACGGTTTAGGATAATAATTTCTTCTAACATGGCTCGAATGTAATTTTAATCAATTCACTTTATTAATATTAGTTATTTAAAATTTAATAATCATTAATTCTATTTTTATTAACTAAGATGTGAATTTATGAGAAGTTGGTCTGATAAATTTTATTTTATTATTATTAATTTTTTGTAAGCATTTTTTTTTTATTGAATATGTATAATAGTGAACAAGTTGGTTTCCGTAAGAAGTAATGATACAAGTCACTCTCTATGTCTACCTTGTATCAATAAAAAATGAAGTGGTTTTTAAAATTACCATTAAATCAAAAGTTAATAATCATTGATAATAAATTCAATGATAATTTTAAAAGTCACATTACTTTTGATTGAAACAAAAAATATATAGAGGGTGACATATATAATTACTTTTCCGTAAGAGATTGACTGAAAGGGTAGAAAAGAAAATACCGTAGATGCTTACCAGAATTACCCTCGTTCCAAAAATAGCACTAGCCAGCTAGCTCCTGGTTTTGCACTTATATATACATTCTAATTATTTATACTGGAACTAGGTATGATGCCTCTTTCTCATCCTATTATTTGTCGTTACGTGGTGCGTGATCAATCCAACAAGATTTAGTGCTCACATACTCAATTCCTACCACATTTTTATTTTATTGGACTGAATTTAATAATGGTCATTAGTTATTGAATCAGTCTTTATTAAAAATAAAAAATCCAATAACAAATAAATACTCACCTTAGCCCACGCCAATACAATAAGAGTCGAATGAGAGTTAATATTAAAAATTTCTCATTTTCACATTACTGTTATAGGTTTATCAAAGGCCTAGTCCATAAATTGTCGAACCTTTTAAGCATTTTAAAAAGGAGATAGTTGTACAAGCGGTTATTGTCTCTAACCGCTAACCGCACCGCTTTAGGCGGTTATCAGATTTTCGTAATCATAATTACATCACTTTAGACAGTTAGCGACTATGAAATAACCGCCAGTTATCAGTTATTGAAACCCAAACTGCACCCACTCATTGTCTGTCACGTATGGGCCTTTTCAGCATGTTTTGATTTTTTTTTCAGCCTTCCTTGTGCCTCGTTTTGTGGCCTATTTTATAAGGTTTTGGGCGTCTTTTTAGTGTTTTGGACCTATTTTATTTTATTTTATTTTAAGTTGTACTGCTTTAGATGAAAACACAATCAATTAATTTGGTATATTACTTTTATATATTTAAGGGGAAATTTTACTTAACCGCTATGAACTTCAATGACATTTGCAATTACCTCTCCAAAATTTAAAAACTCTCAATTTAGTGTATCAAACTTTAAATTTTTTACAATATCACCCTTCTGTTAGAGTTTGGGTTAAATCAAACGGTAAATAGGTGAAATGACCTTTTATACCCTTGAAATTTTTTTAAAATATAAATTTACCCTTAATTATAAATTAAAAATTAAGGAAAATTTCAGTTATTCCCCTGAATTGTCACGGCTTTTGCAATATCCCCCTCAAACTTTAAAACTTCTCAATTTAGTATATTTAACTTTTAAATTTTTTCAATGTCTCTCCTCCGTTAGGAGTTTTTGTTAAATCCTAACAAAAGGGTGTTAAATTACCTAAATATCTTTAATTTTTTTTCGATTTTCATTTTTTTTTAAAAAAAAAGTGATCCACAACCAGACCCACATATGGCTAGGTCACGACGTGACCCAGCTTAACCCAATGTATACTAGTAGTATATATATATATATGAAGGTAATTTTATAATTTTATAAATTTTACAGAAGTATAAAGGTTATTTTACCTTTTAACCATCTCTGATTTAACCCCAAACCATAATGGGAGGTACACGATTGTAGAAATTGAAAGTTCAATATACTAAATTGAGAGTTTTTTAACTTTGAAAGTCAATAAAGTTCAGGAGATTAAGTGAAATTACCCTAAAAATAAAAAAGGTGACCCACTGCGGGGGTCTGGTGATGACTCCAAGCAGACCCATTAGAATTTTGTTTCCATTTATTTAAGGCATTCGTTAGAATTTAACAGAAAATTCTAAGGGAGGGAAGATCACATTACAAAAATATTAGAAGTTCGATACACTAAATCAAAATTTTTTAACCTTTGGAAAAATATTGCATATATAAAAATAAAAATTTAGAGTGATTAAATGGAAATTTTTCCTATATTTAATATATAATAATATATTAACTGTCCACTAAAACAGTTATGCGATAAGCGGCTAATAATCTCTAAGCGTGTCATACAAACCTAAGAGGTAGCAGTAGTATCGTAACCCCGCTCTACAACAAATATATATTTACATGACAAACAATATAAAATTCTTCCGTGCTTGAATCCAGTTCTTGGACCTGTGATTTGGTCTGGATTTTTACTTGGCATTAAAACTTTGAGAGAAGTTCTTGTTTTGCTACAAGTATGTACGTAGCTATAATTACAAATATTTGCAACCTTTTAAACCAAACGACCAATTGGATAGATGTAGGCCAGGTGCTACAATGGACAATTAATATATGTGACAAACCCTAGAGGGCAGTTCTAAATATCAATTTGGTAGCTAGGCACTGCAAATGTCTACATCTGAGAGGAGATGAGACCGCAGGATACGTCATAATTGTTTTGATTTCCCATGAAAGAGTCACCTTCTTGATGTTGCATGTGGGGTGAAGATCAGTCCAGTCACTCGTTAATTTGGCTTGGCTTGGCTTGATTAATTAAATTTGATTTCATCTCAATTTAAATAATAAATGAATCGTTTATAGTACAGTATTATAATCAAATACTAAACGAAATATATTTATATACAATTGGTTCGACTCGAATAAGCTTGTAAAAACTTATTTAACTTTATTTTTACAATTTTTTAATATTATTTTAATTTTATAATAAGAATATTTTAAGTAAAAGGGAATTATCTTTCTAATATGATATATATAATTTAAATTATTGTTGTTATAGGTTTAATTTTAGAGATTTGTAAGTAGTGGAGTGTTTGTGAGTATGTGCTGATATATTTGTGTGCGCACGTATGTGTTTGTGTATGTGTATAATGAATTTATATACATACATATAAATTCGAGATTATATTATTTAAGATTCAAATTAATTTATTTAATTAACTCAAATGAAAATTTTTTAACAATAATTAATTAATTAATTATTAGTATCGATTTACAGAAAAATAAACAATCATAATATCTACTGTATATAAGAAATAAACAAATAAATTGAGCAGCTCAAGAGCTCGATTAGTGTTCAAAATAAAATTAAATAAGCCAAGTCTAAATAGAATATGCTGGTAAATTTGAACTATAGCTCGTGTTCAAAATAAAATTAAATGTATTAAATATAAATATTTAAACTCTGGACTCCTCCTTGCATTCCTAGGATGGATCGAAATTGTTTGTAATCATGCTGACTCTTGGCTTATTTAATTTTATGTCCAGTCAGAGCTGCTCAAAAGTAGCTTAGCAACTCATTAATTAATCAAGCAGTAGTACTAGCTAGTAGTAATATGTGAGGATTGTGAATACCTACATACTCTAGCTTCCTTATAAACAAGTCCTTCTCGGCAGAAATACCCTTTCCCCGGGCTACAATGCCGGTCTTCGGAACATATGCATTGTCCCTCCAACGCACACTCGTCACCTTTTGCGCCCTCCTCCCCAAACAAAATCTCATCCGTCCATTCACTCGAGAACAGGTTGCGAGGGTCCAACTGTTTTTTGGCAGCAACAAACTTGCTAAAATTAGGATACTTGCGCCGCACGCCAAGAAATGCAAGGTTCCTATTTTTACCCCAATGCGGCTTACCCCCATGCTTAAAAAACGCCATTTGCTCCACTTCTTCCCAAACGTGTTGGTTCAGTCTTGGAGTCGAAGCCTCGTCCGCACGATAATAGTTGAAATCGACGACCACAGAGTTTTCGGGTTGACCCAGATAGGCCCCCGAGGCCTTAATGAAACGGATAAGAAGCCCATTGTAGATATCCGCCCCGCACATGTTATCCGGGTCTAGATCTCTCAGTTTTTTCACGTCACGGATGAAGGCTACAAAATTTGGAGCGGGGAATATTGCGGTTGTCTCGTAAAAGAAGAGGCCGTTGATTCTTGGATCCCAAGCGCAGGCGGTTGTGATGTCGATGCTGGGTGAATACAAACATGAACCCGAGGTCTGGATTTTGGCCTGGGGGCCCACTACTGGATAACCGGTGAATATTAGGCCGTTCTTCAATCCATTGGCGACTAATTCCTTGGCGGCCATAGCAGTAGATGCTAGTATGCATTTTGCTTTCACATTCCGTGTATTCTCCAATGCCTTCTCTGCATTTTTCACATGATCAGTACAGTAGTACAGTACTACATGTTGCTCTGATTGAATGAAATAGAAGAAGAATGTGAAGTGCTTTACAAGTAATTTATCCCAAAACTTCGCTCTTGTGAGAAATTTCTTACAAATCGGTTTATAAAAAATTTTTATAAATCAGTTTTTAAAAGTGAAAAATATTATTTAAACATGTGAAAAATACATATTTTTTTATTTATACCGTAAAATATAGGTTTTATTTTACATCCTAATTGAAGATAAGAATATATGAGAAATACATAATATTAAAAAAAATATATACTTCTCACATATTAAAGAAATATATTATTTTTAAAGATTGCTTTAATTTGTAAGAGTTTTGAGAAGCACATACTTCTCACATTGTAAACTTCTTAAAAATAACAACCTTTAAAAAAAATATGATTCTCACATTAAACATGCATAATAATAAGTGAATTTTTTCCTAATTTTTTCCTAATTTACCTGTTGCTCTGATTGATTTGGACATAAGGATTGAAGTGGGCTGGAAGCCGATAAAGTCGTAAACCCCATTTCCAGAAACGTTTAAGTGAACTCTGTCATCATTTCTGTATACAGCTTTATGCCTTGATGGATACCAACTTATATCTGCGAATTCGTGTGTCTTTGCGTGCTCCATGAATTCATCTTCAATTTGAGCATCGCTCGTGAAATTAAACGTTATGCTTCTTTTGAATCCTCTTTCTACTGACAACTTTACCTGTCATAATTCTCAATTATATAGACTGGGATAGCGATCTAATTGATTAAACACATAAAATGTATATATATATATATGTATGATAAAAACTTTACTTCTTACTTTTGATTTTTTACTATTTTTATAATTATGTAATTATAAATTTTTAAAAGATGATAATCTTTAATTGTCATTTTTTTTAAAATTTAAGAGGTATGATAATTGTAAAACTGATTAAAAATTAGGTGCGAAAAATGAAATTTTCAGACAAAATACCTACCTTTGAGATGACACCCAACAACCCCAATGAGAGTTTAGCAGCATTCAAGAGTGGGTCCTGTCTTTCTAATGTGAATATTTTAGCATATCCTTCCGATGGCGTAGCCGGAACAACAAGAGTGAGGCCAATTACGTGATCATGAACGGCCCCTCCCTTGCCCCACCACGAGCTCCCATGCGCCCCAGTGCTAATAAGTCCCGCAACGCTCACACCCTCCCAATAAGGCGCAGCCACCAAACTCAACCCAGCTTCTTCCACTTTATCAATCAACTGACGTAATCCCACTCCAGCATCAGCCGTGACGGCTAAATTCGCCACGTCAACTTGGATACCAGAATTGTATTTTGCGCTGCTTATTAGGAGGGCGTTTTCGGAATTTGACGTGGGGCAGGCCAGTTTTGGTATGGTGTGTGAAAATTTGCTCACAACTCTCACCTTGAGATTGTTCCGGTTGGCATAAGCGACGGCGAGGCGGAGCTCTTCCTCGGTTGATGGGTATGTGACGTTGGGGATATGGCAGTCTTTTCGGTCTCCCCACGCGCCGTAGGAGTTGTAGAGGGTGCAGCCAATTTGGTTGCATTGAAGCGGGGCTGGTGGTGGCATGGCACAGATGGTAATTAGCAGGTGAAGAGCACCGAGTAGCCATAAAGAGGTGCTACTGTACATCTCTCGATCTCTGCAGAGATGATTTCTCTGGCTTTACTAGTCTAAATAATGGAGGGTTTCTGTCGGTGTCAAGTAGTGGAGGCAATTAATGCTTTCAAGGCAAATTAAGGACGTACATAAATTAACGAGTGATAGAAGTAGTTGCTTTGTACGCTAAGTTATATTGATGATTCAATATTCAGATATTTCTGGTTTAAAGTTGCTAAAGAATACACGACCTTTGTGGATGAATCCTATTATCAACCATATAATTTGGACGCCGTGTCGTTGCTTTTGCGTGAATTTAGTACTTTGGCGGTATGGGAGATCCAGGATGCCTGTAGCTTTTGCGTGAATGAGTTGTCCGGATATGATCGATTTCTGTAGCTGTCTGTTCTTTTCTTTTATAATTTTTTATTGGCTATGTTTGGCAAGAAATTTTTATTTTTTGTCGATAACTTTTTAGCAGTTTTTTTTTTTAAATTTTTATATCACACCAATCACTTTTTACTACAAAAAATTCACAATAATCTTTCTACTTTATATCACATGAATAACTTTTTATTATTATTCAAAACTCAAAAACTTCAAAAGCATTTACTAAACACGGCCAATGATTGTGACTTGTGAGTAAGCGCTTATGTGAGCAATGAGTCCTATGTTAAGAAAAAAAAAATTGAGTAGCTAATGTAGATAAGTCGACTCAAATTCATTAGCTTAAACTTCATGTATTGTTAGAACTGTAATAAAAAATACCAAAAAGTTAGAATATAAACAAGAGTAATGCTATTTAGAATTTGTTTGGGTTTGCAATATGAAAACGTGCTATTAGAAAAAGTGACTTCAAAACACGATTTTTAAAAACACATTTAAACATTTAGTAAAATCGCAATTTAGCCTTTAAAACTGTAGTTTAGTCTTTAAATCGTAGTTTGTGCCTCTAAAACCGCACCCCTTTACCTAAGATTTGAAAATGCAGCTTTTTCTACGTTTTCAAATCGCAATGTTTCAAAATGCACTCCAAAACAAAACATTTTCTGTAATTTGATTTAAAATTGCACTTTTTGTCTGCAAAATCACACTGTTAAACGCACTCTTAATAGATAGATTGCTATACAACAGTTATACAACTAGGATGATGTGGCAATAAAAATCAACATTTGATTTTTTTTTTTTTTACAAGTACTGATTCAAAGTTTGATTTTTACTGCCATATCATCAAGTTTTATGGAAGTCATATAACAATATATTAAATAGCATTACTATAAAATTTTCAAAGATCAAGAATACTTGGCCATCTTCTTGATATTGTTGAATCAAGTGGACTATAAAATAATACTAGGAACTGAGTCTTCCTCTCCTTGCTCCTCTCTAGAGACGTGGCCGTCAATGGAGCAAGACAATCATATGAATCCACCCATCACATACTCCTTGTAACACCTAACATAAATAAATGCTAAAAGAAAATGAGAATAAGGATATGTTTATATGGATAGCATGGCAACCATACCGAATGATGGACACGTGAAAGTGTGAACTATCAACTGAATGACCTTCACCTTGGGAAGCCCCCATCCTAATAGCTTTCTCTGACAGGATGAGCATAAAGGGTCCTTTGGAACAAGTCAACACGCGACGCTGATGGTTTAAGACAAGCACAGTCGGGTCAATAGTGTAAAATGTACATGACAGTTTACAAAAAGGTTAATCAATGGAATGAAGTCTTGAAATATTTTACAGCAAAAGAGATTGGCTTTATCCTTAATATTCTGCCTTATGATTTAATTTCTACTAATGCGATTTTTTTTGTCTTGCAAAGGTTATTGTTGCATTCAAATGTATTTATGATATGAGTTTTGCTTTACTTGTGACATATGTTACTAATTTAAGTATCAGAGCTATCCCCGCCGACTCACACCAGCAAACTCTTCTGCTTGCATCTTTAATTTCAAGTGGCATGTTATTTTATCTCAGTGTTCATCAACCGGAAAAATTCATCAACAATATCCAAATTCCAAATATAGAGATAATTGCTTTGATCCAGAAGCATCTAGATCTTTATTTCTTCCTCGTTGTTATACCCATTCTTTTCGAATATCTATGGAATCGGAAGATAAACCAAACCGAATGGGACCTCACTAACCACCCTTGTTAGGGTTGTAACCGAGTCAAGTTGAGCAGAATATTTAATTTCAAGCTCTGTTCATTTAATTTTATTTCAAACATTAGCCGAACTCAAGCTTATCATTGAGCTAAATAATTTATTCAAGCTAGGCTCATTTATTTTTCAAGCAAAGTCGACCATGTTCATGAGCTACTCAGTTAAGTTAATCATTCCTTATATTAAATAAGGTTAAATGCAATTTTAGTATATGTGGTTTGCAACAAAATCAAATAGACCCATCAGTTTCAAAGAGTGACATTAGTGGTACCGCCTTAATTGAAAAGACCACTTGGTACCTCCATCACAGTTCTGTCAATACATTTAGCAGAATTCCACGTAAGCTACCCTAAAATGCCGACACCCATCCCCAAGTGCCACCTAGGCGTATCATAGTGGATACCTATGCTTTATATGCCACGTCTAAAATAAAAAATAATAAATAATTATATAATATATATATATATATATATATATATTTTTTAAAAAAAGTCGAATCCCTAAAATCTTGAGGCATTTATCCTTGTCTCATTTGACCACAAAACAGAAGAACCCTAGTTGTTCTTCTTCGAGCTGGAACTTTGCTTTTAGGATTGTCTTCCCAAATCAACCAATTTCGTTACTCAGTCAACTTTTGTCTCAGCAAGATATTCTCTAATCGGAAGAAGCTCTGTAAGCAACTCTGGTGTTTACTGTCATGTCAGATGGTCAGGGCAAAGAGAAGGTATGTTTTGCTGGATCATTGGTTTTTTTTTCTTTTTGGTACGAAAAAGAATTGATGAATTGTGGATGCCAATGGCAATTAACAGAGAAGTCATATTCGGGTTCTTCCTCGATTGGGTGTGGTATGACGTCTTTGGTTTGTAAGTGCGGTTTAACCGCACCATTGAAGACTTCATGGACTGAGGAGAACCTTGGAAGGCATTTTTTGGGTTGCGCTTGATACGATCCATAGACAATAAGTTTTGGGGTTGCATCAAGTTGAAAAAACATTCATATTGTTGGGATTGTAATATTTTTTCCTATTATTGATAAATCCACAAATTTTTCTCCTTGATGTAGAGAATTACAACTTGCTATTTTTTACATTGGATGGACCCTCCAACTTTTGATAGGGTAGTAGAGGTCTTACTGGTGCTGTTGAAAAAGATTAACAAATTGGACAATGAAAATGAGGCACTTATGGAAAGTGTTAAGATCATGAAGAATGAAAATGCCAAATATATGGAAAGGATTAAGCAACTGGAGAAGGAAGGTTATATATACACGAAAAGAGTTCATTACCTAGAGAAGGAAAATGAAGTATATAGGGCAAGAGAGAAAGTGTTAATCCTAGCTTTGATCACTACAAAAAATTCAAGAGTTGGAGTCAGTTTGAAATGGACTCCAATAAGCCTCAAACCATCCTTAATGAGTTCTGGACGGTTTTTTGGAGTCGGTTTGTAAAGGAGCTTCAGTTACAGTCAAGAATTTACATTAAGGTTGGTTTGGACTCAAACCGTCCTTAATTCATGTCACTTTGGGCCAACTAACATCAACAACATGATGTCAGTTTCGAACAGACCAGAATTCTGGTTGGTTTCCTAGAACTGACTACAATTATGGTCTTTTTGAAACCAACTACAATTCTTGTCTATTTGGAAAACTGACTACAATTCTGGTCCTTTTGAAACCGAATATAATTTTGGTATTTTTGAAATCGACTACAATTTTGGTCTGTTTGAAAAACCAACTACAATTCTAGTCTTTCTGAATTGGGTTAATTCAATTCCTATTGTCCCTATTTAGTTCATATATCCCTGATTTAATTCAATACACAATCCATACACATTACCATATACCAGCAACCAACCAAATTCATATTAATACCACCAACCATCCAAAAATAATAATCCAAACACTCACAACTATTACACAAATCTTATATTACATCAAAATAGCAAAGATAAACAATATAAAACATATAAATAAAGTTCAAATGTAATAGCAAGTGTATCCAAGAAATGGAAAAACAATGTCAGTGTTTCAAAAATACATTTGGAATCAACGTCTTCTTCCGTTCATCTTAGGCTTCCCAAAATTGTGTACTCCTAATACAGATGTGACCATCATCCCCTTTCCATGTGAGCATTATGATCTTCCACAATTGTAACTTCCCCTACAATTGTTAACATTTCTAGCATTGTTACCATGACATTATCCTCAAGAATCATCTTTATGGTCATTACAAGAATAAAAGACGTAGCAAACTAGCATTATAGACAAACATCAAAATCAAAACAACAGATGCTCTTGTGTAGCCACACATGTCATAAATGACATTAATGTCAACTAAAGGAAAATAACAAGTTTCTTAAACGTCAAATCGTTGACTCCTAACAGATGATCTTGGAAGTACAAGTGGGGACAGTATGTCTTGATTGTTTCCCTACAATCCAGTTGGGCATGTACCCATNAATCACTCAGAGCATCAATTGGAAGTCATTCATCTCTTTCGTATGGTTTTGATTCCATATTTGCAATTTTTTCTTTCAATTGACTAACTTCAAGTAGAAGTTGCATTTCTTTTGCAGTAGAAGTAGAACTAGATGGCCCGAACATAGTAGATTTGGATTGACCTGGTGTAGGCCTGAGCCCCACTCCACATACACGGCCCGAATGTTCTACACCCATTACTTGTGCGTATGGATCGTTTGCTGCCCAATGAATGGACCCCTCTGAACATACACTAGGTGGATGGCTATGTTGCCATTACTTGTACAAGATCATTGACATTATATGTGAATACGGTTCTTCAAGTGTTGTACTAGTCTATGTGAATACGGTTCTTCAATCTTTACATATTAAGTATATGTACTTGTACAATGGGCATACAAGTACATATAGTTAATATGTAAAGATTGAAGAACTATATTCACATAGACTAGTATAATACTTGTACTTACAATAGCTTCCCCAACCTCCTCATTCACTAGGGTCATCCTTCTTCATATGTGAAATGGCATGTCATGCCCCAAAGATTTATCGAGTTTTAGGGTTTAGTTTTTAGCTTTGCATGCCATGGAACGTTTGAAGGATCCTATGGAACGTTTGGTATGCTCATGAAATGTTCGATGTTGAGGATCAAACGTTCGATACATGTCCTAATGCACTAATCACGTGAAAACTTTCGATCAATGTACATGTCAGACAATATCAAATATTCGATGCTTTTATGGAACGTTCGATGTGCTTTTACCAGATGTTTGATGCTTTTATCAGACGTTCGGTAGAAACCCTAGAACCGTTGGATAATAGTGCATCAAATGTTTGATGTTGTACATCNGATCACTCAAAGCATCAATTGGAAGTCATTCATCTCTTTCGTATGGTTTTGATTCCATATTTGCAATTTTTTCTTTCAATTGACTAACTTCAAGTGGAAGTTGCATTTCTTTTGCAATAGAAGTAGAACTAGATGGCCCAAACATAGTAGATTTGGATTGACCTGGTGTTGGCCTGAGCCCCACTCCACGTACACGGCCCGAATGTTCTACACCCATTACTTGTGCGTATGGATCGTTTGCTGCCCAATGAATGGACCCCTCTGAACATACACTAGGGTGGATGGCTATGTTGCCATTACTTGTACAAGATCATTGACATTATATGTGAATACGGTTCTTCAAGTGTTGTACTAGTCTGTGTGAATACGGTTCTTCAATCTTTACATATTAAGTATATGTACTTGTACAATGGGCGTACAAGTACATATAGTTAATATGTAAAGATTGAAGAACTGTATTCACATAGACTAGTACAATACTTGTACTTACAATACCTTCCCCAACCTCCTCATTCACTAGGGTCATCCTTCCTCGTATGTGAAATGGCATGTCATGCCCCAAAGATTTATCGAGTTTTAGGGTTTAGTTTTTAGCTTTGCATGCCATGGAATGTTTGAAGGATCCTATGGAACGTTTAGTATGCTCATGAAATGTTCGATGTTGAGGATCAAACGTTCGATACATGTCCCAATGAACTGATCACGTGAAAACTTTCGATCAATGTACATGTCAGACAATATCAAATATTCAATGCTTTTATGGAACGTTCGATTTGCTTTTATCAGATGTTCGATGCTTTTATCAGACGTTCGGTAGAAACCCTAGAACCGTTGGATAATAGTGCATCAAATGTTTGATGTTGTACATCAAATGTTCGATACGTCCAAAAATCCATCAGTTCTTAAACAGACGTCCTAGCTCTATAAATACCAACCCTAACCCCTTTCTGCACTATTCACACTTGGTTTGGATTCACTAGAGACTTGTGTGTGTACGTGTGAGGGAGAGTGTTTGAAGGAGAAGGAAGGTGTTTTGGCTTGAAAAGGTATCCATCATTTTCTAGTTCGTTTCCTTGTTGTTTTTACTTATTGTTTTATTGATTAGTGGTTGTTATGTCTTAGTTTCTATGTTGTTTAGTTTGAGATTGATCATTTTGGAAGTTTAGTTAATTTATGTAGGTTTTGATGTTTTGAGGTTGTTTAGAAGTTTGGTACCTCAAATCCTATGTTCTTGTAATTTGAGACTCTTTATTTTCTCTGGTTAGACATTTAGGAGACCTTAGGAGGAGTTAGAAACCAAAAGGGACCGAAATGTGGTTCAGAATGAGTTTCTGAACTTTATCAAATGTTCGATGTTCTTCATCAAACGTTTGATTTTCCTCATCAAATGTTCGATGTACGGGTGTGGAACGTTCGACCTTCCTGGTCAAACATTCGATGCTCGGTCAGAATGTCCTTTTGGGTTATTGGAAGCGTAGGACTAGTTTAACTCAAGGCATAAGACTAATGGTAAGATTATTTCTCAGATTTGGAAGTTGGAGACCTGGCGGAAGAGTATTTAACAGAACTATACGACTCAAGTGAGTAAAAACTCACATGGATACTTGTTGTTGTTGTACTTTTATACATAGTATGACTATTTTGTTGTATAAAACTTGCATGTTTACAACTCTCATGAAATGCTTATTTCTCTCAAAAGTAAACTCCATTTGTGAAAATTATTGTGACTAAAAAAGATAATAAAATGATGAGTTGTGAAAAGCATGCATATAAAAGACATAAAGATTAATGTGCATCGTATGACATGGTTACACCATCTCGCAACGGAATAATGACCATGACCTTACCATTACTACGGCTTGATATTATGGTCAAATAGTATTATTTTATGAAAAGGGCATTGGATCCAATGATTTAGTTTGTGATAGCGCACCATTCATTGAGTGGGTCACCAGTTACGGCTTAGCTAGTCAGTGTGGGTCACCCGAGGTTGGACTCGGTCGGACTGCTAGTATAAGATGGTAGTTGTACAATTGTTTGAGGCACTGAAAATTGTATGAGATGTCTTTTCGGACGCGCTAACCCTATTGAGCGGAGGTAATGTCTCAAATAGACTATATTATTAACATATCAAATGTTCCTATTTACATCATGTATTATAAATATATTGCAGCATGACATGTTTTATGCTATAACTAAGAATAAGAATGCTTGTGTTTATCAACTGAGTTCACAATTGATAATGTGTATAACATGTGTATTATTACTTACTAAGTCGTTGACTTACTATTGTATCTTTTCCACCCATACTGTTATGCGATTTGTTAGCTAATGCTGAAGATGGCTATTTATGGGATGCAACTAGTTCGATTTGAGGATGTCCACCGAGTGATCTTTGATTATCTTGAACCAGTTTGGCTCGTTCATATATGGTTTGGTGGAGGAGATCGCTGTAGTGACATGGTTGATATGATTTATGAGATGTATCTCGAGTTAGAGCCCAATTAGTTTTGTTTTGTATGTTATGTTAGTATTTCTAAGATGTAATCTTTCTGTTTCGATGACTGGTCTTTTGACCCTGGTATTTGGAGACATCAGAACTCATGAATATCTATGATATTATGGTTATATTTTATTGTGCTATTCTAGTATTCTTTTATTGTGGATATTAGTTGCTATCTTTATCTTTTATAAGTGATAAGTCTTTTGCTGTAGACTCTCATTTGCTCTTAAATAAGAGTGTATGATCCCTGAGTTTTAATTCTAGAGGGGTTAAGATTGAGAGGCGTACCGCTAAGTCATTTACAAGTTAAATGATTTTGTCGGGGCGTTACAGTTGGTATCAGAGCTTTTGCGCTTTGAAAGACTATTGGATTTAGAGAGATAACATAGGTAATGATTATACCAAAATATAGGTTAGTTAAATGTTAAGGCTTTGCCTTAAGATTAGCTGCGTACATTTCGGGACATTTTTTGATTCTGCTATTCATTGCAGAAAATGCTGCCTTGAAGGAACCCAGCTACCAGTTCAAACACTTTGGAGATGGGAGATGCTAAAGATTGTGTCATTCCTTTGGAGACCTTGGATATGCCAATCTAGGGAGCTATCCACCCAAATCCGACTCAGTTGCTTGCAGCAGTTACTTAGTTGGTGACTGCTATGACTCAGGAGAGGGAAGTAAGGCAACCTTTTGCTGGGCAAGGTTGTACTTTCAAGAATTTCTGCAGCCATAACTCCAACGGTTTCGATGGTACTGGAGACCATATTAATGCTGAGAATTGGCTAAATGATATGGAGGAACTTCTGGAATCTACAGGATGTAATGATAGCCAGAAGGTGCCATATAAGCTGTCTGGGGAAGCCAAGAGGTGGTGGCAGGCTAAAAAGGTCCTGTTTATTTAGAATTGGGTTTTGAACAAGCTATCACTTGGAAAATGTTTAAGGATGCCTTCAACAAGCATTTCTTTCCCAGAGTGGTGCAAGAGGCTAAGTCAAGGGAGTTTATGGATTTGACCCAAAGAGGCATGTCGATTACTGAGTATGCTTTTCGGTTTTTGCAACTATCCCGATTTGCTCCTTACCTTATTTGAAAATGGCTTTGATACCAATTGTTGGGGATCATGATTATAAAAACATCATATGCAGTGGAAAAAACAAAAGCATATGATCGTAGCATACTTCAAGAGGAAATATAGCATTTGATTATTCTAGCAATAAGAGAAACAACAAGTTTGTAGTTACTTACAAATCATGTGGGCCTCCTTTAGGCATTTAGAAATATTTGCATGAAGCTTTGAATCCATTTTAATGATTTGTTGTTTATGATCTTCAAAGGTTGAAGAACAATGTCAAGAACACCAATAACTTTTGGATCTTAAAGATCTAAAATCACCAAGGACTTGAAGGAGCTTTGAAGAATATGAAGAACATGATGAATGCGAAGAACATGAAGAACAAAGTTCTTCAGTCTTCAGATCTTCTTCTTGATGGCTAAATATGACTGTGAGTGTGGACTCATAACTAGAAGCACAAGAGTTAAAACTCTCTAGAATATTTTTCCCACACCCTCTACTATATTGTAGCTGAATTGCACTAATTTAATTGTGTGCTAGTTGATGTGTCTCATGCTTCTTATGATCCTTTATTTATAGATTTAGGTTTACTTGAAGAGAAGGTAGAGAAAATTCTAGAATCCAATTATAGTATCGAATTGGAAAATATAATTAAATCAAATCCCAAGAAAAAGGGATTACAAGCCACTAGAGGATTTCTCCTATAGTGGTTGTCGGCCTTGTGGGGGAGAATTCTCTCCCCCTTGGCCGACTTGTAGCCGTCGGCCAGGGGGGAGAATTCCCTTCCCCTTTGGCCGACTATATGCTATGGTTTTAACCCTAGCCCTTATCTCCACTGGACTTAAATTAGGCCCCTTGGTTTCACCTCTTTGGCTCAATGCTCATTTCCCTTTGGACCAAGCCTAGGAATTAATTAATTTTTGGCCCAAACCTCTTCATACAAAGCTCTTAGAAATAAATTCTCTTAGACCAAGTTTTTAATAAAATAAAATAAGCTTAAATAAAATTCAAAGCCTAATTTTATTTAAGTAAAAACAACCTAAATAAATAAATCCTTAATAAAATAACTAAGGAACATATTTACCTTAGTCAATTTACATCAGCCAAGAAGTGACCTGAAGGAAAATAGAATTAGCTATTTAGTCCCTTATGAAATGTTGTCACTCAATGACTCATCACACTTGACTAAAAATCACAGATGATTTCATTAAAGAAATGTGATTGCATTCTAATTCATATTTTGACAGTATACAATTAATCCTTCGTGACATACTTATTAAACATAATACCCCTCAATAGAACTTACTTCATAGTTAAAACAAGGGGAAACTTTGCAAAGAACCCCTGAACTTCCACGCGATTTGAAGAATATCCCTAATATCTGACTTGTCTCATTTTCACTCTCAAACTTTCAATTTCTATCATAAGACCCCCTTATGTTTGTTTTCACCGTTCAAAATTTTTTGAAATTCCCAAATCTGTATTTTAAACAAAAAAATTATAAAAAATCTAATACTTAAAATGAAGGGTATTTTGGAATTGGAATTTAAAAAAAAATTTATCGGTGAAAACAGATGGAATGGGGTATTATGATAGAAATTGGAAGTTTGAGGGGTGAAAATGAGACAAGTCAAAGATTGGGGGAGTTCTTCAAATCGCGTGGAAGCTCAAGGGTTCTTTGTGAAGTTTCCTCTTAAAACAAAGATGATTAACTATCACTTTGTTCACTACATCTTTTTCCTTTAGTCACCGGATCGAACTTTATATTTTATCTCATTGTACCCTGTAAGATTTGTTATACCCGAGATATGATTAAAGGATTTTATGAGCTTAAATATGTAAATAACTAAGAGAAATTGATAACCAAGGGTAAAAAGGTAATTTTTAGTAAGAAGAATGAAGAAAAAACACATGAACAACTTGAGGAAAGTCATTTATGAAGCTTTCCATTTGGATGAGGAGTTTTCCGTTCGATTGGGTGAGAAACAGAACCATCCGTACCAATTCCCGTTCCATTGGCCGTTTGACCAGGCCATTTTAGAAATTAAAATTGGAGCCACATAATCGTTTGCTCCAATGCTCGTTCTAAATGCCATTCGACCGGGTCACTTTTCAGCATTGACCCATCGGGAATAAAATGATCATAATTTTTGAATCCGAATTCTGATTGAAGTAAAATTGATGTCTTTGGAAAGATAACTCAAAAGTATACAACTTAGTATTTCATGCAAAATTTTCCAATTCTAACGTTTGGGGGGTCAAAATGGATTGTGAATTGAAGGCTAAAAATCTATAGCGCTAGAACATGTTCCGTTCAATCGGGTCACTTACCAGTTCGATTGGAGGACCCAAAAATTAGACTATAAAGAGCAGAAACACGAAAATTCAGTTCAGTCTTCCATTTTTATCATCTTAGAATGTCTAGAGCTCTTTCCTCTCTCATAAGGTTTGATCTAAACCTTAGGGTATTGATCATTTGAAACCTCCAAAGTGTAATCTAACACCGGCAAAGTGTTCCTCGATGTTAGATTGTTGTTCCTACCATTCGTTTAAGGTAATTTCTCAAACCCATGAGATTCCTTCATGGTTAAGCTTTGTTTTATGCATCCAATGCTTAATTATAGTATATTTGTCTTAGGACTTGTTATTATTATGGTGTTTGATCATTGGATCGGAGTTTTGAAAACCGAAGCTTCGTATCTTTTGAGGTAAGTGCTAAGCTTAGCAATTTTAGTTGTATTAGTGATATATTTGCATGTTAACCCTATGAATACTATGGGTTAGCTTTGTAACTCTTTAAATTGTGTTTTGAGTTCCATGCATGTTATGGGTCTCATTTGGGTTATGTGCTTATAAGATTATAAGCATTTGTGAGTATGTAGGTTTATGTTTTGAGCTATGCGTATGTTTTATAATCACAAGCAATGATGTATTACAGCTTGGTGAGGTTAAGACTTGTTGTTGGTGTCGTTGGGTTAAACAGCATCGAGCAGAACTAGTAAGTATAATTATTCACTAAGAAAATATACTATTTTTATGCTTTCGAAGATTGTATTATATTTGAGCCAATTATATAATGTGTTGATGTTTTATGATGCTATCTTGATACTTCTAATTATGTTGAGAAATGCTTGATGAGATATGATATATGAAATGATGTAAAATGTTGCATGATCATAAACGAAAGGAAATGAAATGTTTTATAGCATGAGCATGAGTGTAGCATTTGCAAATGATATGTTTTCGAAGGAGCGTAATGCTGCAATGTTAGTAAAATGATATGTTTTCAAAGGAGCGTAATGCTTCGATGATAGTAAAATGATATGTTTTCGAAGGAGCATAATGCTTCGATGATAGTAAAATGATATGTTTTTGAATGAGCGTAATGCTCCGATGATAGTAAAATAATCTGTTTTCGAAGGAGCGTAATGCTCTGATGATAGTAAAATGATATGTTTTCGAATGAGCATAATTCTCCGATGATAGTAAAGTGATATGTTTTCGAAGTAGCGTAATGCTCCGGTAATAGTAAATGATATGTTTTCGAAGGAGCGTAATGCTCCGATGATAGTAAAGTGATATGTTTTCAAAAGGGGTGATTAGCCCTGATGAAAGTGAAGGGATGTAATGTCCTGATGAAAGTGAAGGGGTGATTGGCCTTAATGAAAGCGAAGGGGTTAGCTACCTTGATGAAAGTGAAGGGGCAAATAGTCCTGATGAAAGTGAAGGGATGTATGTCTTGATGAAAGCGAAAGGGTGTAATGCCTTGATGATAGTAAAATGATATGTTTTCGAATGAGCGTAATGCTCCGATGATAATAAAGTGATATGTTTTTTAAGGAGCATAATGCTCCGATAACAGTGAAGTGATATGTTTTTTAAGGAGCTTAATGCTTCGATGATAGTAAAATGATATGTTTTCGAATGAGTGTAATGCTCCGATGATAGTAAAATGATATGTTTCAAAGGAATGTAAAGCTCTGATGAAAGTAAAATGATATGTTATGAAAAGTACGATTATGAAAGCATGCATGGTAGGTTTATGTTTTGATGAAATGTATATGTATTATGATGAAAGTAAAATGATATGTCTCGATGGAGTGTAAAGCTCTGATGAAAGTAAAATGATATGTTATGAAAAGTATGATTATGAAAGCATGCATGGCAGGTTTATGTTTTGAAGAAATGTATATGTATTATGATTTATGGAATTTTATGCCACCTTTATGATTTGAGATTGTATATGTAGTATGTTCCAAACAAATTTCATGACTATGGTGTTTACTTTATCAGCTATACCATATTCCTAAGAATGATATTTTATAAACCAAAAAATAGCTGTTATTGTAAACTAAGTAGAAAACAAAAGACTGGCTTATTGTGAAACTTAGTGATTTCTTATACCACTGAGACCGTGAACTTATATATCCGTCTGGGCGAATGTGGTTAACTCCATGATCGCCTTAAATGATATTATTGTTGCAGGTACTGGGGATCTTGATAAGGATCCAGTGGCTGCATATTTGGGGTACGACTGATGGCAATATACGCCTGATGATATTTTGTATAGACTTGTATTGTCTAGCTTTTGTAATACATCATGATGTTGTATTTATGTAAATAGATTGATGTATCTTGGCTATGCCGTACGTGGTGTTTTTTATAGCCCTTCTATTGATGCATAGCACTTGATGTAAATCAGTTATATATAGTTTATTTCAACTCATGTTATGTTACTCTCACAGGATTGTTTAATTAGTTTCTGCTGCAATGTTATGATTACTCTGATGTGATACGCTCATGTTATAAGATAATGATGACTTGTACATATGTACGCTACTATGATGATGCGGTTTCATTTTACATATATAATATAGCTATATATATATACATATCTATATATAATCATGTTATGAAATCGAGTCGCCACAAGATTGCTCTCACCCTTGTACATCTGTTTCAAGTAAATTCACCAAAACTCACTCAGGTCTGAGATACAAAATAAAACATTCTTATCAATCCTAAAACAAGCGGAATGATCATTATCTCTTTGTTATCCCCAAAGGATTTGAATTCCTTCTTAAAGAGAGATCTTCCACAATGCTTCATGTTAATTACCCGATGTATAGAGATGTTGACCAAGAAAACTGGTCCTCATTGCATAATACATCAAAGTGATATTCACTCAAACATCTGGTTTACTAACTTCTTAGGATTAAGAGTAATAGCTATAAGTTGTTGTGCACGTACATTTATTCTTTCTAACAGTTATTAGAAAGAACAATGACTCACATAGTCCTGTTCAGTGTATAGCCCTGTATATATATCCCACCTTACTATTACACCATTATGTCAACTTGAAGTCTATCCCCGCTTCACTGGATCAAAACAAATCACTAAAGTTGACCATGATATAGTCTAAGGTAGAATGCACAGTTCTACCTTATGGCTACAAACCAAAACACTTTATAGATTACAAGGATACTTTGACTATGATCTTCCTGTGTGTTAAAAATACTTTATTCACACCATAGTCAAATACAATGTAACCTAAAGACCTTTACATATATATATCGGATGAATATTCAAAACATATATATGCTATGTAATACCTTACTGGATATGCCTAATATTCTATAATTAATCAGGGAATAATCAATCAATATTCATTACAACAAATATAATTCTATGATCAATTGGAATTTTGGACACCATTTCCAACATAAGTAGAGCAAACAAAACGTCAATAATTCGTCTACAATAGACCCTTATGGTGCAGCCTTATTTCGAACGCTATATTTGTATTGACCAAGGCACCTAAATTAAAGAGCATTAGGACCGTAACATTAGAAAAAGATTAATACGTATATAAATTAATTAAATTTGCAATAGTATTTTCATATTACCTCTCAATGGGATACATCCACCTGTAGTGTATCGATCCACTAGCTTACATTCACTTACTAAATGTATGACTAGGTGCACCATAATTGTGAAAAAATCGGGAGGGAATATGTGTTCCAATTGGCACAATATTATGGGTATCTTAGTCTCTGGACGATCCAGATCTTCCACCTGCAGTGTTTTTGAACATATGTCCCTGAAGAATCGAGAGAGCTCTATTAAAGGTCTTATAAACTTTTCTGATAAGGATTCTTGGAGTGCAATTGGCAGGAGTTGTTGCATGAGTATGTGGTTGTCATGACTTTTCAAACCCCTAATAGTACATTCCTTAAGCTTTACACAATGGGACACATTTGAAGAATATCCGTCTGGCACTCTCACATCACGTAACACCTTCAAGAAGTCAGTTTTTTTTTTTTTTCATCATTGTGAAACAATTTGCGGGCATATAGGTTTTGTTGTTGTCCGCAGTAAATGGATGAAGTTCTGGTCTCAAACCTATCTTGCGTAAGTCTTGACGTGCTTCGAGGTTGACTTTAGTNCTTGCCTATCATGTCCAAGAAAGTGTCAATTATGTTATCAGCAACATTTTTCTCCGTGTACATCATATCAATGTTGTGACGTAACAAGTGATACTTCCAGGAAGGCAATGTGAAGAATACACTTTCCCTCTTCCAGCTTACTTTTCGTATTCATTTTTCTAATCGTCTCATGATCTCATCAGCATCTGGCACATCAGGTGGACTATTGATTTCTTGCGTACCATCGAAATGTCTCTTGTTTTTTCTTCACATATTTTCTGGAGGCAACCATCATCTATGCCCTATAAAGCAATATTTTCTACGGTAAGTTAGCCAAACTGATTTTGTTGAGTGCATACAACAAGGACATGCTTTTTTTTTTTTTTCCTTTGGTTGTCCATCCAGAAAAATCAGCGTACGTTGGAAAGTCATTTATCATCCACATTAAGGCTGAACGCATCGTGAAAGTCTTTTTCAAGCATACATCAAAAGTTTGTATGCCAAGATCCCATAATTCCTTCAAGTTACTTACAAGGGGCTCTAGATGTTGGGGATCATGCATGAAATCGTAAGAAAACATAGCACAGTGGAATATAAAATTTTTCTATGATCTAGGATCATGAACTTCAAGTATAAGCATGCTTTGAACAATTCTTAAATCAAACTTAAAAAGAAAGTAATGATTTTTACTCAAATAATTCTTTGGCCTCTTCAAGGAGGCTAGGAGATTTTGGTTTTTCTTCTTCTTGTGATTTCTTCATCTTCTTCATGTTTGATCTTTGAAGGTGATGATGTTTTGTTAAGAACACGAAGAACACCAAGCTTCAGAAACTCTAAGATATTCAAAGGACTTATAGTTCTTCAAAGAACTTGTTGTAGAACTTCAAGGATTAATGAAGAACAAGATGAACTTCGAAGAATATTAAGAACACTTGTTCTTAAGAATTTAGGATCTTCTTCTTGATGGCTGAATATGACAATGAGTGTGGTCTCACCCTTTGAAGCAATGGAAAAGAATTTCTCTTCTATTAATTTACTTACTATTCTAAAGAACCCAGAACATGCAGTTCAATTGTATAGTCACAAGAATTTGTGATTTCAGAGTGTGAGTAAAACTGCTTCACTAAGTTTCTATTTATAAATTGCAGATCTGCTTGGAGAGAAGGCAAAAGGAAGTTTCCAGAATCCCAAGAAAAACCCTGGGATCGGCTACAAGGGGAAAACTGCCCTTGTAGCCGCCGGCCAAGGGGAGCTAGAATGCTCCCCCATGAAGTCNTTTGCCTATCATGTCCAAGAGAGTGTCAATTATGTTATCAGCAACATTTTTCTCCGTGTACATCATATCAATGTTGTGACGTAACAAGTGATACTTCCAGTAAGGCAATGTGAAGAATACAATACACTTTCCCTCTTCCAGCTTACTTTTCGTATTCATTTTTCTAATTGTCTCATGATCTTATCAGCATCTAGCACATCAGGTGGACTATTGATTTCTTGCGTACCATCAAAATGTCTCTTGTTTTTTCTTCACATATTTTCTGGAGGCAACCATCATCTATGCCCTATAAAGCAATATTTTCTACGGTAAGTTAGCCAAACTGATTTTGTTGAGTGCATACAACAAGGACATGCTTTTTTTTTTTTTTTTTCTTTTGGTAGTCCATCCAGAAAAATTAGCGTACGTTGGAAAGTCATTTATCATCCACATTAAGGCTGAACGCATCGTGAAAGTCTTTTTCAAGCATACATCAAAAGTTTGTATGTCAAGATCCCATACATCACAAGGGGCTCTAGATGTTGGGGATCATGCATGAAATCGTAAGAAAACATAGTACAGTGGAATATAAAATTTTTCTATGATCTAGGATCATGAACTTCAAGTATAAGCATGCTTTGAACAATTCTTAAATCAAACTTAAAAAGAAAGTAATGATTTTTACTCAAATAGTTCTTCAGCCTCTTCAAGGAGGCTAAGAGATTTTGGTTTTTCTTCTTCTTGTGATTTCTTCATCTTCTTCATGTTTGATCTTTGAAGGTGATGATGTTTTGTTAAGAACACGAAGAACACCAAGCTTCAGAAACTCTAAGATATTCAAAGGACTTATAGTTTTTCAAAGAACTTGTTGTAGAACTTCAAGGATTAATGAAGAACAAGATGAACTTCGAAGAATATTAAGAACACTTGTTCTTAAGAATTTAGGATCTTCTTCTTGATGGCTGAATATGACAATGAGTGTGGTCTCACCCTTTGAAGCAATGGAAAAGAATTTCTCTTATATTAATTTACTTACTATTCTAAAGAATCAAGAACATATAGTTCAATTGTATAGTCACAAGAATTTGTGATTTCAGAGTGTGAGTAAAACTGCTTCACTAAGTTTCTATTTATAATTGCAGGTCTGCTTGGAGAGAAGGTAAAAGGAAGTTTCCAAAATCCCAAGAAAAACCCTGGGATTGGCTACAAGGGGAAAACTGCCCTTGTAGCCGCCGTCCAAGTGGAGCTAGAATGCTCCCCATGAAGTCAGCTAGGGCTAGGGATCTAACCCTAGCCCACTTTCTTCCTTTTCCCTGCATGGGCTTGGACTGACCTACTACAGCCCAATACTCCTTTCTCTTTGGACTGTGCTCTAGGAATTAAATTCTTTAGCCCAAAACTGTCCAAACCAAATAACTCTTAAGAATTAATTCTTAAGCCCATTTTATTAAAATAAAACAAGACCAAATTAATTCCAACACTAATTTCTGGCCCATGTCTTATTTAAATAAAAACATATATGCAATTAAATAAACAAATAATGACTCATCAATAGACTAGTCAATTTACAGTAGTTCAAGAAGGGACCTTAAAGGAAAATAGAATTATCTCTATTAGTCCCGTGAAAACTAGTTATTAAATAACTCATCACCTTGACTAATAATCACAATTAGTTCCACTAAATAATTGTGACTACACTCTAATTCATATTTTGCTAAAAAACAATTAATCCTTTTTGTGACAGTCTTGAAATTACTATATTACCCCTCTATGGATCACATTCCATAGTGTAAACAAAGATGAGTATACCTGTCACTTTGTTCGTTATCTCTTTTCCTTGAATACCTGGATCCAAATTTCATGAATCATTCCAATTTACCTTATGAGATTCAACTCATCCTTGTACATCGTTCTAGTTAAATACCACTGAAACTACTTAAGCCTAAGATTCGGGATGACCAATCTCATTGATCTTAAAATAAGGAGAATATTCTTATCACTTTGTTCTCTTACAAAAGAGTTGGACTCCTTGAAGAGTGATTTTCCACAATAGTACATGATGATTGCCCAATGTATAAAGAATGTATGACCATTGATTTGATCTCACTGAGATATATCAAAGCATTCATCACTTGACATCTAGTTCACAAATGTTGAGCCAAAATGAGTGCAAACCCAAGTGTAGGCTATCGCAAGTAATAAAGTCTCGGTAAGCATGAGGTCGATCCACAGGAAATGGTAGACACTAAGTAAAAATCCTATTATTGTGCAGAAAAATAAATTGAATTGTTTTCCACTTATAAAGTGGAGCAATGGGGATGATTAATAATAAAATAAACTTAAAGCAACTAAACTAAATTAATTAAAAAGAGTTTGAGAAAATTGATGGGAAACACTAAGGCTTTAGGGATTCACCTAGCATCCTATTACGTATTCTTGAGACGTATATTTTAACTCAACTAAGTAGAGAATCAATTCTCCTAATCGGAAGATAAAACAATTAAGCACTAATAAAAATAAAGTAAATTAACTATGGGTTGATAAAAAATTTGATTTTGATAACAATGTTACAATAAATTAAGCATTCAATATATTTTTGAATCATAACAAATCAAACAAAGTAAGCATTTAATATAAACAAAAATCATAATGAATTAAAATAAACTTGTAACATGAAACTATTCTCGAATTAAATCATCCCCAAAATTTAATCATTAATCTATGAAGAACAAATATTCTCAAGAACACATAATAAAAATACTAGGCTTTACCCCTAGCCTTAGCTAGGGATTTAGCCACTCATAACTATGAAAATAAATTCCATAATCCAAGCACTAAACATTAACAAAGTGAAATAAAATAAAAACAAAGAAAATTGAATCAAGAACCGAAGAAAATTCAGATCCTCCCAACACGGCTCAAAATCACGTCTGTGTGTTGCTCTCCAAAAAATCTGCCCTTCTTCACATCTGCGTAGCTCTCCAAAAAAATCTGCCCTTCTCTTTTTTTTTTTCTCCCTTTTTTTCTAGTTCGCATATGCTTTTATTCCCAAAAAAAAAAACAATTCTCCTCTCCTCAGACTGCCCGGTTTGGTCTCTCACTTCAAATAGAATTCTACTACGGAGACTCCAATTCCCAATAGAAAGACCAAGCTTTCTTTGTCTTTTAGTTAAATAAAAATTTCTCTCTTATTGGATAACACAAGCCCACTTCATCTTTCTTTGCCTTTACGTGACTTCTCTTTTGGATAACAAAATTTCATCTTCTTCTTTTCTTTCATTTGATTGGCTTGGCTTGGGTTGGATTTTGTCTTCTAGCTTTGGTCTTTTTCTTTTCCAATTCCTGCAAAAAAAACTATAATTACTTGCATTAATAAACTCAAGATTAGTAATTGAACACTATTCTAAAATTAACTATAAAATGCAAGAATTATAAAAAAAATAGAGTATGGTAATGCTTATTATATTAGAGAAAATAGACACTTTTAAGCTATTATCAACAAACTTCTCAGGATTTAGAGTAATATGCAATCAAGTGTCTCTTATGCACATCATATCTATGACAATTCATAATAGAATAACAATGGCCCATATAGTCGTGTTTAGTGCATAGCTCCGCATAACTTTATCTTGCCATAACACTAACTATGTCAACCTAAAGTTGTACTGCTTCACTTGTTCAAGACAGAATATCAAGGTTGACATGTTATAGTCTAGAGGTGAAATTTCCGGTTCCACTTATGATTACGAATAAATATTTAATAAGTCACAAGGAAAACTTTCGACTATGGTCTTTTGTGTGATAAAGATCCAATACTCACACTATAATCAAATACAATGCAACTTAGGAAATGTCTACATGCATACTACAAATTATGCAATCCAAGACAACTACAAAACATGCCTATTGTTCATATATTAGTTCAGGGAATTCGACATAACTCATTATAATGCTTAATACATTATGATTAATTGGAGTTTTGGACACCAGTTCCAACACTAAATAAGCGTCAATATTTTGTCCTTGTGAACTTAGACAAGGGAAAATCAAGCTTAACATAAAATACGGTTGTTTCATGTACATTTAGG
This sequence comes from Betula pendula, assembly GCA_900184695.1. Taxonomy (NCBI): domain Eukaryota; kingdom Viridiplantae; phylum Streptophyta; class Magnoliopsida; order Fagales; family Betulaceae; genus Betula; species Betula pendula. The sequence continues at coordinate 21,272 of FXXK01001570.1, read as the reverse complement.
GAGGCAAATTGTACGCTACTAACATCACCGGCCAAATACTATGACTAGAGCTCATGTTCCCATAAGGATTAAAGCCATCTGATGCTAAGCCTAACCTGACATTGCGTTGATCGAATGTGAAGTTTGGGTAACATTTATCGAATGCCTTCCCTGCTTCTCCATCGGCCAGATGCCTCAAAACACCATCTTTTGTACGCCCTTGAGTGTGCCACTTCATACACGATAATGTATGATGTGACATAAACAACCTCTGCAACCTTAGTATCATAGGTGTGACGACCCGATTTCATAACGTGTATATTTTTTTTTTTTTAAATGAAACCGCATCATCTGTGTCAATTACCAATTCATAGAATATATAGTTGTAATGTATGAGCAAGTTTATAATACATGCATATGAATAAGACAATACTGAATATAAAAGAGACAGCGTCAGCCCCAGTAAGTACTTCCATACTTACTCTTTTCTCCGCAGAAATAATAGTATTCCACCACTGCCTAGCAATATTGATACACAAATAACATATATCAGTGACCAATCAATAATAATTGGTCAGTCTTCAGGATCCTTGCTCTTAGCCTTTATTATTATCCATCACTTCATTTTCATTACTTGATTTTATCCAATACTATACTCATACAATATACAAGTCATATTTGTGAGTATTCTCACATATTGTCCATAATTTGTTCGAAGCATTTAACTTATGAAATCCCACATAAGTGAGGACATGTCATAAGGATCCCGTTGACAATAATGTAAATCATCCAATATTGCACTCGAATACCCCACCGAAGTAAGGGGCATAATTCGAGGTAAGTATTTAAACAAACAAGAGTTAATACTGCATAAATGTCCCCACTATTAGTAAGGGCTTATTTATGAGTTATATGTACAGTATTGAAAGAATCTCTTATAGCCAATTCTCACTCAACTTCATGCTTATACCGCCGAAGGGCAGGGCAGGGCACCATAAACGTTTAAGCATGGAGATTGAGTGTTATCCACTATAAGATTAAAAATAACAACCAACAAACAATATATATGGTTGATTTTAAGCCTTTTTCATTTTCCTTTAAACAAGCTCCGCTTGCTTCCATATTATTAGTCTTTTGAGCACTTTTGGATCCTTGAACTAAACCAATAACAAACACACATCAAACATATATTAGATACATCAAATATATGTTAGATACATCAAATAATAGCAAAGAGACCATCAAAACCAGTTAGCATAAAAATCACATAAAAATACTCTATAGAGGCCGAATGGGTTAGGATGAGTTCTTGTGTTTTCTCATGATTCCAAAGCCAAAGATCAATGGAAACATGATACAAAATGATTTTAGACACTCCTAAGTGATCATACACAGCCCATGCAAACAGGTTGTGGAAAACACAAAAATTCCCAACACCCTCTATTGACCCGGTTTGAAGCTGTTTGAGGAGATGAAGCTTTCATACCTCAAATGGACTCCAAAATGACTTCTAAGGTGGGTTAGCTTCTGGACACCTCAAGAAAGGTTGTGTATAATTCTGGACAGTTTGGAAGAATGCTCAAAAACCCCCTAGGTGCCGTGAGAGGGTGTGAGTGAGATGAATGAGGGATTTTTCTGTTTTGGGTCAAGAACTGAATGATTTGGTTGCTGGGCTCTTCTCACTTTATAGGAGAGCCAAGGCTTCTAGATGGCCAGCATGCACGTTCAGATCAGTCAAGGTTAATGGAACATCATCCTTTAATGCAAGTTACCCAAAATACCCTCAAAAGTCAAGATCTTTTCATGACTTTTTTGTCTTTTTGTTCTATCTTCCAGCAACCTCTCCCACTGCCAATGTCAATACCT
>FXXK01001570.1:1684-19402 GCA_900184695.1 Betula pendula | reverse complement strand
TGTGACATTTAGCTGGTCGGTAGCAGGGGTGTGAGGGCTGATCCAGTGGACCTCGGGTCGTCCCTAAATCCGGTAATAAGAACTAACGCTGGGAGTCGGTTCCAGGTGCAAACCAGTAATCTGTTTAAGTGGGGAGGTGTAACGTTCGTTAATCCGGGGTTGGCCCATTATGAGCTGAGTGTAATTTCATGCTGCATTAAGACTAAACAAAGCCTTCACAACGATGCATGAAAACCTATTCATTATATCTGTCATATGCTTGTTCAATAATTCAATTACCTGTTTAAATTGGGATGCAGTAGACTCACTTGTTTGCCTATGTAAATATGATGATGTCATGTTTACATAGACTGTGATGCAGGTAGCGAAGGCGGAGACCCCTTCGTTAGCTTTGATGACTATTAGGCACTACTTTGTCGGGATGTGCTATATCCCAAAAGAGACAACATTTTGTTATATATATGTCTCTTCGTATTTTATGTTTTGGTTTTTTATTAATGATGGTTTGTAATATATCTAAACAGTGTGATGTTGCAACTGTATGCCGTCTGTGGCGTATACTGCAACTATCTTTTATTTGGTGCATCTGGTATGCACATGTTTGTATTTTTAAAACATCCAACGTATTTTAATTCACGGGGTATTTCAGTCAGCTCTATTGTGTAATTTTAATTGTTCCCTAGTGTTTTTTAAAAGAAAAAAAATATATCCGCTGCGAGATTGATCTCTGAGATAGTAATGTCACGTGGAAACCGGAGGTTTCTGCTTACGGTTTTATTGCATAGAAACTGGGGCGTTACATCATCACAGTGGCGTACATGCGTACAAGCCATCATTATCTCATAATATGAGCATATCACATCAGAGTAATCATAACATTGCAGCGGAAACTAAATAAATAACACTGTGAGAGTAACATAACCTAGAGCTGACATAAACTATATACAACAGTTTTACAACACCTGCTATACAACAAAAGAAAGGCTATCAAAAATGCCACATGCGGCATAGCCAAAGTACATCATTCTGTTTCTACATATACAACAACATGATGTACAACAAAAACTAGACTACACATGAGTCTAAACAAAATACCAATATGCGTACATCGCCCTCAGTCATGGTAACCCAAATGCGCAGCCATAGGATCATCATTCTGATCCACGGTACCTGTATCAACAACATCCTCTGAGGCGATCATGGAGTTAACCACATTCGCCCAGGCAGATATATGAGTCCACGGTCTCAGTGGTATAAGAAATCACTAAGTTTTCACAATGAGTCAATCTTTTATTTTCTACTTAGTTTATAATAACAGCTACATTAGGCTTATAAAATATCTTTCAATAAAGCATGGCGTAGCTGATGAAGTAAACACCATAGTTAAGAAATCATTTGAAACATAAAACTTTTGGCATAATTAAGTCATACTCATAAAATCATCATATGCAACTAGGTGTAGACATATACATAAGTTCTTTTCCATTGAGACTCTTATGCATACCAATACATCTAGCATGAAATTCCATAAAACATAATACATATACATTCTCAAAATCATAACTTGTCATGCATGCTTCCACATTCATACATTTCATAATATAACTTTAAACTTTCATAAGGGTATGGACCCCATTTTTCTTTCATAAGGGCATATCCCCTTTCATTTTTATAAGAGCATATCCTCTTTCATTTTTTTATCAGGGCATATCCCCTATCACTTTTATAAGGGCATATCCCCTTTCATTTTCATAAGGGCATATCTCCTTTTCATTTTCATAAGGGCATATCCCCTTTTCATCTTCGTAAAGACATATCCCATTTTCATCTTCGTAAGGGCATATCCCCTTTTCATCTTCGTAAGAGTATTGCATTCCTTAAAAAACATATCATTTTACTATCATCACATGCTCATGCTATAAAACATCTCATTTCTTTCTTTCATGATCATGCATCATTTAACATCATTTCATAAATCATTTTTCATCAAGCATTTCTCAACATACTTAAAGGTATCAAGATATCATTATAAAAACATCAACATAACATACAATTGGCTCGAATTTAATATAATCTTTGAAAGCATAAAAATAGTATCTTTTCTCAGTGAGTAATTATACTCACCTCTCGTAGCTTGCTTAGAAATTCCTCTTGTCGTTTATAAAATTCACTACAATTAATTACACCCACGCGCGACAATGTATTAGTCTACAGTTATTTTAAAACCAATATCTAGACTACTTATTTATTTTCCCTAAACTTCGTCTAAAAGTTTAGCATAATGACATATACCTAAAATATTATAATGCTATTCGGGCATTATAACGGCATATCTAAAATATTCTAATTTCACATTGCATTATAACTACATAAATTAAATTCTAGCAACTAGAATTGACATAAACTAAGGATAAGGGATTATACCTAGCACTCCCCAAATATAAGCACCAAACTATGAGGACTTTGAGCTCTTTTTACACTTCCTTCTAACTAACACTAAGGCTGCACGGCAATGGGCTGGAGTTCTATTTTTTTTTTTGTGAGCAAAAGAATACTGCATACGGACAGCACAGTGAGTGAAAGAAGGCAGGGCAGATTTTTTTGGTTTCCAATTCTATTGTACTGCTTATACAGGGAAGCTTTACACGTTACTATTGCAGGTCACCCTTACACTTACACGTTGCACAGCCCACCACTAACGTTCACAGCTAGCACACCATTCCACTACTTCTAATTTTTGGACAGCACTTCACACTCACACATGCATGTTGACACCTCACGGCAACAAGCTTTTTGCATGCAATGACTCACTGCGCAACGAAGGAATCCATCACCGATTTCTCTTCTTTCCTTTTTTTTTTTTTTTTTCTCTCAATGGACGTGAGCGTCCAGTCTCTTTTTCTTTTTTTTTTTTTTTTTGTTCTCTACATGTGACGTTACCTCCACTTCTTCTCTTTTCTTTTTTTTTTTTTTTTTTTTTTCTTTACGCTGGCGTGAACGTTCAGCTTTCTTTTTTCTTTTGTTTGTTTTCTTTTTGTTTTCACAAGGTGTCTTGGACAGCAGCCCAATAAAGTGTATATATATATATATATCTAGGCTTGCTCTAGCATTCACGTGAATGCTAGAGACTTTATATATATATATATATATATATATGTGTGTGTTAGTTAATACATTTTAGCACTCTTTCTTTTTTTTTTTATATATGCTGTAACCGAAAAGAGTAAGATATATATATATGTATGTATTTATTAATACTATTATTTTATGACTCTTGATTTTATTTCAAAGCTCCAAAAATTTATTTCTCTTAGAGCCTAATTTAAATTAATCACTTCTCAATTTAAACTAAGAACATATAATTAAACATCAAATATACTCCTCCAAATATATTTGACCTATCTTAATATCACAATTTATACCGAAGTGTTCTTAGTCAACCTAATTAAATCATTGGGTATTACAATAGGAAATCAACGCAACACCTTTACTGGCTTTCTTTTCAAACTTTTGGATGACCCTTCTTCCTTAGTAAAGTTTTCCTTCCATCTAGACTTCCCGCATGATGTACAATTGTCCAACATCTCATCCTCCTTCTAGAAAAGCATACAACCATCGCGACAAGCCGATATCTTCTTACATCCAAAGCTCAAATCTCTCATGTACTTTTTAGCCTCATATTTGTCTTTAAGTAAAGGTGTAGACAGAGGTATCAATTCATTGATAAATTCAAACAACATGGAGAAAGATGAATTGCTCCACCTGCCCAGACACTTAAGACTATATAAATGCACGATAGCTCCCAATTTGCTATGTTTTATATTTTCATGGAGTGGTGTGTCGGCATCTTGTGACAAATCATATAATTTCCTCGCCCCCTCATTAGAGTCTTCCATTTCAGCATCTACAGCTTCGGCATTCACGCCCACTTGAGACCCACCCTCTTTAACTTGAACATTGTGCATTGCAAAAACATCATTTAACATGTGTTGCATCCCACAAGACCTGCCTTGTACTGGCATACTATCAACATGAGCCGTATTGGGCCCTTCAGATGTTGCCTCCCAATCCACAGAAGCGATAATTGGTTCCCTGTACATTATCCACTCGGTCTAAGCCTCCAAAATGCCTGCACCCGATGTCAATTGGTTGTATACATATCTTCCTGCAATGTTCGGCCTAAGGAATACTTCTTACAGTGGCACACAATGTACCCTTTCCTTCTAGAGTTTTTACTAGCAAATTTCACAAACGCTAGTGCCCCCATCCATATACTCTGTTGAACCTCTCAACTTTCTCATCCAACTCTTGTCCATGGATACACTACATTGTAAATACACAATTGTACGCTTAAATTAGGCAGGCATACTTTACAATACATTATGAGTCCTATTAAGTTACTAATCTAAAACACTTTTACACTCTAACAAAAAAAAAAAAAATAAGAAGTCTGTATAGTGTTTTTTTTTTAATGACATTACAATGTCTTTTAAGCAGGTTATTTGTTATTACACATAAAAAAAAGAAATTTTGTATGTAAAATAAAATAAATTTTGCTAATATATAAAATAAGAAAGAAAAAATGACAAAATTTGTCTACACACAAGTACATGCATATATATAGTTTTATTTTCGATCAATTAAGCGAATGACAGAAAGTGCCTACTGTAACGCACTAGCATTTCCTTTAAAAGTGGTAGAGCGATTGGAGATATTGCAACAGATTTTTTTCTTTTAATACTATATGACCATCACATTCATCAAAACATTATGAATACACAATAACTCAAGACACCACAAACTCACCTTTCTAAAAAATACCGAGGTACTATATCGTCATGAACCGTAACACGAAACCATAAAATGTTACAAGGACTATAACCTTCATACATGCTATACCTTTTTTCCTTTACAATATAGGAGTTACAGAACCAATTAATACATGTCTCAAACTAGAGAACCATATATTATAATTATTTCAAAAGTATAAGTCTCTGACCCTTTTATTTGTCTTCTTTGCTATACAATATGGACCCCTTGATCCTTCCTTAAACATTTACATATTGCATTTACAGGTAGAAAATAGGTAAGTCTACAACTTAGTAAGTACGTAAATTAAATAGTGTGTGCATGTGAGTCTGTTTTTATACTTTTTAAGAATGTGCTTGCCTTTAATAATCTTTCTTTAATAAACATTTCTTATAAACCATTACTTTAAAGTCTATCTTTAAAATAAAGCATCCGTGAAGGTTTAACCTTAGACTATACTTGATATCTCTTAAAATTTATTCCTTGTATCTTTAACTTTAAAACTGTACTTTTAAAACTTAAACTGTATGTTTGTACTTTGAACTTTTAATAGTTCCATTAACATTAAAACTTTAGTGTATAACTTTATCTCTTTATTCCATGAAAGTTAACCATAGACTTTTTCATGAATAATCTCTTTTAAACTTTACAATAAAACTCACCTCTTAATCATTAACTTTAAAACTTTGTTATATAACTTTGTATCTCTTTATTCCATAAAAGTTAATCATAGACTATTTCATGAATGATCTCTTTTAAATTTTACAGTAAAACTTACATCTTGATCATTTATGAATGATTAAACCATAAACTATCTTTTAAACTCTTGCTGGAAAGCTATTTCCCTTTTTTGGCCTCTTTTGTATTGTTTCTCCTGTACGATGTAGGGTTGACGAATGTCACATCCTGTGGCCACAGGAATGAGACTAACTATTTAGGAAACCTTGCTTGATCGATTGGGTGGTTAAACAACCCAAGGTGGCACACTTAGTGATGATTAACTTTAGACCACCACCTGAATGCCTCGCCTACTATCCTCTATCTCTTTACAGGATACTGGTAGAACTTTTACCATGGGATCCAACTCTTCAACTTTTACATTACTTTAACTTTCACAATGACAACATTGCATAAAATAACTATAAACCTTTTTGTAGCGTTTACATATTCATGAAAATCTTATTTATAAGACTTCATAAAATCATCTTTATTACTAAAGTAAAATGATTAAAATTGCTCTTTAAGAAATGTATTACCGCTTACCTTATATTCAACATCTTTATCGATAACATTTCCATAAATAAATTTCTCTTCTAATAATTACCTTTACTCTTTACAAGATTTACTTTATCAAAAATAACTTTCTTTTATTTTTCTATAATATAGACCTCACTCCACACGTAGTAAAAATGAAACTTATTTACAAAATAATTCATCTTTTTCTGAAAAAGTTTCATTTCTTTTAGACTGTTAATTCTTAACTTGCCTGCCACCACATCATGCCTTTGTAGTTAACTCTGCATCCGAATACAAAATTCCTTACAAGGGAAGTAGAGAATTTCTTAGTAACATTCAAAAACCCAAATCCTTAACTCACGTCTTTATATACTTACCTTAATCTCTACAAATTTGTTTTATAGAGCAAACTATCTCTTTTTCATTTTTAAGCTTAATTTATCCTCATGTTATTGTCCAATAATAATTATCATCCTTTGTCCTTTGTCTCTAAGTCCAGATCCATGTAAAAATGTCATCATTCCAAGTCCAGGTAAAATTATCATTTATCCATGTCCGAGCAAAATTGTCCACTGTCCATTGTTCACAGAAGACTATTATTTTATGAGAGTCAATAATCGTCAAATTGTATTAATTATTTTACACCCTTAATATTTCTTGGTATCCAACAAAACCTCAAACCATTCGGTTCTCTCTTAAACAGCAAGTTCAAATCTCAAAAAACACTATTGATTCAGCCAAACAGAATACTTCAACAGAAATTCCAAATCAAGAAACCCATCATTTCGAAACCAACAAAACAATTTACTATAATCGGTCAAATAAGAGAATCCATGAGATTTCAAAACATATACCCATTCGGCCCTTCACAACTAAAATCAAAATCCATAATTAAATTAGGATAACCCACAAAATTCATCATGAAAGTCCCGACATAACAACTCTAGAAGCTATAATGACTTTCAGTAATAGATCCAAACATTCAATTCTAACAAAATTTCCTGGGTGTTCAAAAGAAATTTCGGCTTTTACAAAAACATCACAAATTCTATGGATATCAATCAGAAATACATCAACTACCTCTTCACTCAATCCGAGATAAAAAGAAAAAGAAAAAACCCAACTCTAAAAACAACCCACCGAAATCCAAAGCCCATAGATGTAAAAATTGAATAGGTTTATGAGAAACCTCAAGATATTTTTACCTTTTGGTTTCTCTTCATCGCCAGCTCATTCTTCTTTCTTCTCTATTTCTCTCTCTCTCTCTATTTTTCTTTCTTTGCTGCGTAAGAGCATCCCAATCAGCTCTTTAAAGTTTCATCAAATTTAAGGAGAAAAATCCACTTTCTCTATTTTATGTAGCCATTTTTCTCTATTTTCTAAATAAATTTTATAAATATTTTTTTACTTTAACTAAATATTCTTTTTTTATTCATTGAAGGCCTCACCAACTTTACTATCTCACTTATTTGGGGCGACTTTGATGAATAGAAAAAAAGAGTAGTGAAGAGAGAGATAGAATTAGAGGGAATATGAAAACATAAAAGTCGAATAGAGAAAGAATTTTGTTCTCCATATTTGAAAAGAGATTTGACAAAAATTAGTTTGAAAAAATTATAAAAAACTTGCTGCAATGAAGACATTGAAAAGTTTATCTCACATTTGAAGAAAGTTTTAAAATAAAGAGTTTAATGGAAATGCTCTAACAGAGGAGGAACGTCCTCCTCTGTTTTACTTTGCTGAAGAAGGGCTGCTCCCTTCTTCTTTTATAATGAGGACCAACTTGGTCCCCACGCTTAAACACCCCCCTCCCTTTAACCCATGGCCAGGTGGCCAAGATTTTTATTAAATCTTATCTAGGCTTCTTATGTAAGAAGCATTCTTCTTTTTATCTCAAAAATATCTTCCAAGTGAATTACAAAAATGCCCCCTTTTGTTCAAATATACTATAAGTCTCACTTATTATTCCATAAATTATTAATCTAGCTTTTCTTAAAAAATTCTAAAATTTAGAGAATAATTTTTTAAAATATCATAAATCCTTATTATCCTCAAAATTAAAATGACCTTAGTTCTATGGGATAAAAAAAAAACGGGGTATTACAAATACCATATACCTTACCAAAGGTAAAAACACAGATTGTTTTTTTAAGAAAGGTAATATTTTGGCAAATTATCGTACAGAGTTGGATACTTAAACAGTTAAATATGATAGATATAATCAAATATGCTCCCAAATCTGCATCAAGTTGAATGAGAAAAAAATAATGATAGGGAAGTTAATTACCTACTCAAAACCAAGCACAACATTTGCCCACTCTATATCCCTAGTAATGAGCAAATTGGACCTCGTAAGAAGCTGTGCAACCTGTACCTAATATATTTACAAAAATACCAAGTTAAGACATCTTCAATGTTATTGATGGTAGATGAAAAAAGGACAAGTCCAGAAAAAATCAAATGTGACATGGCATTTAATCCTGGTCTGGTATGACAATTTGTCTCCAAGATTAGGCGATATTCAATTTACAGCAAACAAAGAGAACATGTTTGAGTTTTTCTGTAATAAAAACAATGCAGGTATCTAGTACTCAAACAATTGGATAAACAATCATAAGAGCTAGATGAAATAATTAGAGAAACAAGAAGCTGAAAATACATTCACATATTCTCTAGTTTTTGATATTAGATACTATGTCCAGAAGAAAATGGGCAAAATGTAAGGTATTTAAGAGCTGCATATTGATGAAGAAACTAACATGGAACATATATATTCAATGATTAAATTGCAACAGAATTTCTAAAGATATATGGAATTATATTAATTAGACAAGTGGAAATATTTTCAAACACAACACTAACTAAAAACGATTCTTGTAGGCAGACAAAAGTCCAGATTATAGTCCATCAGGAATAAAAATCTACTGGAAAGCACAGATGGATTTGAAAAAACAATCAAAACTATATACTACAAATGCAACTGAAAACATAGAAAACAAGAAAAAACATATATATGGCACGTATAATTTAGAGTGCCCTTTTGGAGAAAACGAACCCTAGCTAATAAGAAATATATAAAATCACAAACCCACATTTTTATGTAAATAATCAGATGCAATGCATACAATAAGCCACATGTACGAGAACTAGTTATAGAAAGATCTATTATTATTATTATTTTGGATGAATGAAAATTTTATAACAACCAAAAGGACCTTAGAGCATTTACAGCAGAAGCCCTATACCTTATTCATTTTCCTAAATTTAGGAAAAATATCAAGAAAGTTACAAAAAATTACCCACAGTAGATACCCGATATTTTTCTAAACCTTGAGAATGCTACAGTACAATGCACTGTAGCGTTCCCACGCCTTTATTATAATAGTAAAAATCCTCACACGACTCTTGCCCACCTCTGCTTCTTCTTCTTTGTTCCAATTAAGCAAATTTCTCTCCTCATCCGACGAATCAGAGACATTTTTTGTGACTCATTTCATTCGAAGTCCCCATTCCTTCTTCTCTTCTTTTCCTTTTTCTTCTTCATGCTTCTTCTTCTTTTTTGTGACTCATTGCAAGTTCCTAGCTAGTCTTTGTTGGGGATCATGCCCTAAGTCCCAATTTATAAAGCATTGACAATATAGTTTGTTATGAATAAATGTTTGTTTATTCACTGATGAAATAAATTGTTGCATATAGCATATAATCTTTATAACAACCCAGAGAAAAGCGCTAGCCACATCTGCGCTATCACCCCAAAAGGACTAGTCAATTTTAGAGTTTCCCTAGAATCATTTCTAAAGCCCAGTTTTACCAAGTAACTAGGCGATGTGGGACTCAACACTCATGACTCTCTTTATAAATCACCCACTCTATGTGGGCTATTTCTCATCTTCCCAATATGGACTGGGTGTTACAAACTGTATAACAACCCAGAGAAAAGCGCTAGCCACATTTGCGCTATCACCCTAAAAGGACTAGTCAATTTGGAGTTTCCTAGAATCACTTATAAAGCCCAGTTTCACCTAGTAACTAGGCGATGTGGGACTCAACACTCATGACTCTCTTTATAAATACCCACTCTATGTGGGCTATTTCTCATTCTTCCCAATATGGGACCGGGGTGTAACAACTCCCTCTCTTAAAACCTGACGTCTTCGTCAGGGCACGTCATACAGTGTTTCGATACCACATGGCCTGGCGTTACTAGGTGGCTCTGATATCATTTGTAACGACCCAAGGAAAAGCGTTAGCCACATCTGCGCTATTACCCCAAAAGGACTAGTCAATTTTAGAGTTTCCTAGAATTACTTATAAAGCCTAGTTCACCTAGTAACTAGCGATGGGGACTCAACACTCATGACTCTCTTTATAAATTACTCACTTTATGTGGGCGTATTTCTCATCTTCCCAATATGAGACCAGGGGTTACAAACTCCCCTCTTAAACTCCTACATCCTTGTCATGGGCCACGTCATGCAGTGCTCCAGTACCACATGGCCTAGCGTTACTAAGTGGCTCTGATACCATTCATAACAACCCAGAGCAAAGCGCTAAGCCACATCTACGCTATCACCCCAAAATGATTAGTCAATTTTGAAGTTTTCCTAGAATCACTTATAAAGCCAGTTTCACCTTAGTAACTATGCAATGTGGACTCAACACTCATGACTCTCTTTATAAATCACCAGTCTATGTGGCTATTTTCATCTTCCCAATATGAGACCGGGGGTGTTACATCCTTGTATGAATATCATATTGAATAATCCCATACAAAGGCCTGGAGGAATATATGAAATGGACTATGGGTGTGAGCAATGGTCTTTGTCACACAAATATCTTAGTCCATAATCCTTGTATTCTGAAAGTTTTATAGTTCACAGTCAACAATGGAATTGGGCATTCATTGGCTAAGACTGCTACATATCAACTTAAGTGATTTACCTTAATCAGACGAAGAGGATTCTTCGGGTTAGTGTAGTAGGTGTCTTTCCATAAAAATACTGTCATTGAGAAAGACACAACTCTCAGAATACTTATGAACAATGATTCTAAATCCTGAGAGGAAGTGGACTCAGATGTCAGGTGGAAGTCACTTTGATGCATTGTGGAGTGAGACCTTAAACGTTGGTCAATATCTCTATGCATTGGGTGATCACATGTAGCATTGTATAGAAGTTTCGCTCAATGGGGAATCTAAGTCCTTTTAGGATCATATAAAATGATAAGAAATTTTTTCCTTGACTTGGATATTTATCAAAATTTTATAAGAGTTTATTCTCAATCTAGCCAGAGCTTTTGAAATGGAGAATTTCAAAATATTAACTTGTAAAAGGAATATTCACAATTGTGAGAATAAACAAGATAATATATAGGAATCAAGGATTAAGAAGTAGAGAATTTAGTATGACAGTATAACAGTCCTAATTCTACTACGGAATAATTTAATTAAGGAATTATACTCATATTACGTAAGTAAGTCAAAGGGAACAGTGTTGATTTTTAATTAAGAATAAATTCTGGAGTGCAGTTACAATTGTTTAGTGGAATCAATTGCAATTAAGTAGCGATGGGGATGGTTAGTGACTACTTGAGCCAGATTTATTTTTTTCCTTCAGGTCCCTTACCAAGCTATTGTAAATTAACCATGGACATGCTTTTATTTATTTATTGGGCTGCTTGTTTTANAGGAATTATACTCATATTACGTAAGTAAGTCAAAGGGAACAGTGTTGATTTTTAATTAAGAATAAATTCTGGAGTGCAGTTACAATTGTTTAGTGGAATCAATTGCAATTAAGTAGCGATGGGGATGGTTAGTGACTACTTGAGCCAGATTTATTTTTTTCCTTCAGGTCCCTTACCAAGCTATTGTAAATTAACCATGGACATGCTTTTATTTATTTATTGGGCTGCTTGTTTTATTTTAATAAAATATGGGCTTAATAATTAGGTAAATTATTTTAATTAAATTAAGAAATTGACATATTTAATAAGCAGGTTGTCTTAATTAATTAAATATGGGCCAAAGAAAAATTGCTAGAAAGGATAGTAGGAGGCTTGGGCTTGGGATAAAACCCAAGCCGATGCTTGTGTAAATGACGCTTGGGCTAGGGTTTCAACCCAAGCCCCATGCGTCACTTTTGAAGTAGTAGAGGCTAGGGTTTTGTAATGCTAGCTGTCTACTACTCCTAGTAGTCCCACATTTCTTATTTTTAATAAGCTTCCCATAGTTTTCAGATATAAATAGAGGTGCATCTGGCTCTTGGAAAAATACACCAACACAGTTCTTTTAGTATTTACTAAGAACTGAAATTTTTATGAGCTAACAACTCGAAGAATAAGTTCAAGATTTGAAAAGCAAGTTGAGTCCACACTCTTGGTGTTGGAACTAGTGTCCAAAACTCCAATTGATCATAAAAATATTTTAGATGTAATGAATATTGTTGATTATTTCCTTATTTGATTATTGAACTTTGGGCATATTTATTATTGGTTTACATAGCATATATGTGGTTTTGCATATTAACCATTTATATGTATGTAGACAGTCTCTAAGTTACATTATGTTTGATTATGGTGTGAGTAATGGTCTTTATCACACAAAAGACCATAGTCAAAAGTCTCTTGTAACTTATTAAAGTGTTATTCGTAGTCATAAGTTGAACCGAAAATTTCACATAGACTATAACATATCAACCTTAGGATTTGTCTTAATTGAGTGAAGCAGCATGGCTTCAAGTTGACATAGTTGGCGTTATAGCAAGGTAGGCTTATACAAGGCTATGCACTGAACAGGACAACTGATGTGGCTTTTACGGATCAATTATAAAAAGACCACTCGCAATAGGACGAATCCTTTATAGGATAGGACTATTTTTTAGGGTATCGAACCTCAAGGACTGTTCTTAGATGGATGTTTATCGAATATTCAGAATTAATTTCTAATCTAATTCAAGAAGATAATTGGTTGTTTTAAAAACTAAATTAAAACTTAAACACGTAATGAAATTCAAGGAAATAAACATAGGGATTGAATCCACCACAAACCTCATTCTATTGATCATTCGTACTCATGTGGGATTCTCAGTATAAACACAATATGATGCGCGTATGGTTGTCAATCATACGATTGCATCGACAAGAAAATACTTTTGTTTTAGAGAAAATGATAAATCATCTTAGGTTAATATGAATCAATCACCTAAACACTAATTGTGATACGATCTATACTCCCTAGCATGACCTATAGAATCCCTAAACAGCATACATATCACCAAGAATCAAGAATAACCCATCCTAGGTTGCATGAATCATCTACCCAAATTAAGCTAAGCTAAGATGTAGCATGATTTATGAATCCTAAGTATGACCTATCAAGCTTCTTGAATGAATGCCAATTAATACCATTGCCTAGCTATCATCCCCATAATCACAGAAAATAAAGATGTTGAATTCATTCAAGACAAAAAGACTATCTTATAGACAAGATAGAAATATAATCAAGAATGAGTATTTTCATTGAATAACAATTTACAAATGGTTTTGCAATTCCCTAAGCTAAACAATCATCATGTATACTCTGAAAATCCTAGCAATTAATACAAATTACATCATGGAATTTGGAGAGGGTTTCATCAATTCCCTACGAAGAAGAGATTAGCCACTCATAGAGGAGTTGAAATTCTCTATTGGATTAGAGAAAGACATCTCCTGGAATGTTCTTTTGCCTCTGGACAGATTTTACAATAGACTCAGATGCTCTCCTTTTGCTACTGCCCACGACCTACTCTGCTTTGCAGTACCAAAAATCATCTCATATATCAATCCCTCAACTCACTCTAAAATCCCTCTTTTCAAGGGTTCTCTCACCTCCAATCTCTCATTCTCAGTAAAATCGAGTTAACACTAATTTGGAGGGATCCCCGAGCTGTTCTCGAACTGATCAAGTCTTTCATAAATCTCTCTTCCTCCAAATCCGGCGCAAATCGCACTTCAGACTCTGACTGGATTTGTTTAGCTCGAGCCAAGTTAGGATTTCGCTCGAGCTATGTGAAGAGATCGCTCGAGCCAAGTTAAGAGATCGCTTAAGCCAAGTGATGAAGTTAGCTTTTATTGAGGAAATTCATGATGTAGAGTGCAATTTTACCATGAAACCTGAAAACACTAACAAACACAAAAACACGACAAAATATTATATTACAAAAATAGCTAAGTTTTAACAAATGCAAGTTAAGGGGCTTGAATGCATAACATTCAAGGCTTATCACACCCCCAAACTTACATTTTGCTAGTCCCTTAGCAAAACAAAAGCGGAAAATAAAATAAACAAAAATAAAAACACTATTCTACCTCCTTTGTCGTAGGAAACACGGTTGCATTTGGCATATGCAACAAGCCTTTTAAACCCCTAGGCATCCCTAGTGGACGAGTGAAGTCTCGTGAGGGTTTAACAGAAATGTTACCCACAAACATTATGCACAATCATGTTATTCGAAAGATAAAGTATCCACACAATAATGGTCATCGTTCATGAGCAAGTTTAAAAAACTAAACACTATCTTCATATTTCTTAGGATTTCCAAAATCCACTCACTTACACATGATCGGCTGAGATACCACAAGTTCAACTTCGTGTGAAGTGAACTAACACATAATTATGAGGCTTCCAATAAATTCCAGTGTGCATGATTCAATACTTCAAAAGTCACTAGGATCTGCATCAGATAATACAACCAAGGCATAGGCAAAAGTTTTCCTTTATTTATTTATTTATTTTTAAAACCGGTTGTGCAATGTTAACTTCCTTAAGCTTTCTAATTGACCCATGTATCAAGTGTTAAGCCAATGACTCCCAAACCAGATGGTTTTAGGGCACTAAGTATGAACACCCTTCAGGCTTAATAACTCGAATCAACAAGGCTACGAAACTAACTAGCCAGATAATATCTTTCCTTTTGTGTGTAACTGTGCAATGCTTAGCTCCTTTAAGCTCTCTAATTGACCATGTATTGAGTGTTAAGCCAATGACTCTCAAACTAGATGATTTTTAGGCCATTAGATGTAAACATCCCTGAGGGCTTACTAACTCCAGTCAAATAGGCTACGAAGCCAAACTACCACATCAATTATATTTTGCATTTTTTGTTTTTTTTTGTTTTTTGTTTTTGTTTTTGTTTTTTTTTCATTTTTTTTTTAATACCTTGCCAAAGTTGTCCATCCAACAAGTCACCTAATTCCTCTCAAAACATTAAAAAACACACACAACAGGTCCCGCATGTCATACCTCACAGCTATGTGTTAGTGTGCTAATGACAGATCAAATTGATACAAGTGCCACCTCATAGGTCACAGGTAAGTAATAAGACTCAGATTCCTAACCATATGATCATGCGTTCAAAAGTTTAAACTGGCCAATGAAAAGCAACCACCATGAAAGTTCAACAAGATTCTCAAGAATAGCAATTTTTTTTTTTTTTAATCAATGAAAAACGAATAACAGAAAAACAGCACATATTCCCACAAAAATGTGAATCTTATACCCCCAAACTTAAACAAAACATTGTTCCCAATGTGTGAAAAAAAAAAATACCGAACCGGGAGACAATAAGTAGTAGGGCCACAGCAGTCCCCCAAACTGAACACAAGCAATCATGTCTGTGAATCAACTAATAATATGGCAAAATGAAACAGTTGTTGTTAAAATAAAACATCCAGTCAAAGTCCTACAACACTGTCATAAAGGGAAAATACAGCCATAAAACCAAAAGATAAAATGACAAGACACGTCAAAATCATGGGGCATGCGGTCCGGGCAGCCTTGCAAGAAGGTCGCGCAGTAATCGCTGAGTCTCCGCATTGTCCTCGCGGAACTCTCGGGCGTAATCACTGACCTCGAATCGCAAATCATCAAGCTGCTCGCGGAGGTAATCAAATTCTGTGCGAGACATCATAACCCGCTCCTCTGTATCAAAAGAGGCTGCATCCTCAACCATATCCGCATCCGCCATCTCCGCATCAGCAGCTAGCTCCCCATCCATAGGAGCCTCAGAAGCCTCCTCCTCATCTATTGGCACTGTAGGGTCCAGCGCATATCGGGGCATGTGAGAAACACTCTGGTTCCATTGTGCTGGTCCAAATACAGGGGCCTCGGTCAGCATATAGTCGTCATCCGAGACCGAGACACCCTTCTCGAGGATGAGCTTGGTGATGAGGAATGGAAAGGGAAGTGCCCACTTCAGTGCTTTCTTATTGGATGTGTGAACTAAACCGTGCCAGCAATTATACATTTGGAGCCAGATAAGGTGTGGTATAGAAACCCAATACCGCCCATGGAATGCATAAAGAGCATTCAAGAAGTCCCCCCTTCGCTGAGACTTGTGCTCCAAGGGGCACACATTCGGTTGTAACACCGTGTTGATCAACCATAATGATGCGGGAAACAATGATTTGCTCATGCAGTTCTTGTCGTCATTGGTGTATCGGCCTTCGCACATATCATCAATCATCTCTGTAAGACCGATGTTTTCTGGGAACTCACCATAACGGACAGCGCCAGAGCGATCTACCAAGTCTGCTGGGCACTTATTCGGGATTCCCATTGCCTCAGCTATGTCTTCAATGCTGACCTCAAATTCCACTCCATCAATCACAGATGATAACACCCCAGGCTTGTCTCCATCGAATGCCAAATTCTTATAGAAAAGCTTGACGTAGCGCGGGTAGAAGACATCGTGTGCTGGACCGAGCAGTGGCGCCAATCGCCGTCCCCGAATCTGCTTGTACGCTGAGTTGGTGGCGACATCCTCCCGAAATGCACCCACTATGTCGAAGCGAGTCTCAGGAATGAGTGCACGATGCCTCCACTTGTCGGTGGCGTAATTGCTGCGATCATTGGTTTTGCGAGACGAGGAGGCTCTATCCTTTGGCATGGCTGGATTTGGGTGAGGAACTTCTTCAAACATCTTTTGTGCCCAGTGAAACCGTGAAGGGGAGGAGGAAAATCTGCAATGGGTTCGGTGGACACTTAGGAAAAAGAGGAAGAAAGGGAAATGGGGGAAGAAATGGGTGAGTGTGAGGCAAAGAAATGGAAAGAATGGAGAGGAGGAAGAACTTATGGGTTAGGTCAGAGAGAGAGAGAGAGAAAACGGTGCAAGTCTTCAGTGAGGACTTTCTTCAAACACCTAGTGTGCCACAAGGTGCCGTGAAGGGATGGAGTAAAACCTGCAATGGGTTCGGTGGAAACGTGAGAAAAGTGGAAGAAAGGGAAAAGGGGAAAGAAATGAAGGAGTGCGATGGCGTGATGCTCGTGATGCAAAGATATGGGAAAAATGGAGAAGAGGAAGACACTTACGGGTTATGTGGCGACCCGATCCATAATTACACTGAGCTATATTTTTTTTTTTGAAAACATACAGTAACCATGAACCAGATCTATCGCCACAGGGTGATAGAAACACCTGTCATACATGTATCTCACAACGTATCATGAGATATACATCTATTACATCAGAGTTACATCACATAATATATAAGCTGAGCGGAAGCATTTATAATCAAAGGGAGTAATCAAAACACCTGTAGAGCTGACAATAAAAATACTACGGATTAAAGGTTTACATGTGATTATACAAAAGAATGGCTATACACAGGTGTCACAGGCGACACAAGCCATAT
>FXXK01001569.1:49236-61833 GCA_900184695.1 Betula pendula | reverse complement strand
TCACAACTAATCTCTTGCATCTTGGGTAATTATTAACTAAAAACACAAAGTTAACCGGCCATCAAGCCAAAGAAATTAGGTATGTGTAGTACTTCTAAGAGACTCCCATTGCTTATCTAAATTTTTAGGACAAAATAGCTAATCAAAAACTCACTTTTCTAGTTTCTAACATACTCTTCATACTCGCATCCATCAGCTTATCTAAAATCTTCTCTATTTTTATTAAATAATCATTTTTAAAATTTTTTTTATTCATTTTAATAAAAACCCTCGTTCACCAAAAACACCCAATAAAACCCCATTGGCCAGCTTAAATCTTCTTTGCTTTTTTTTTGTCTATGCGTTGCAGTGTTGAGGAACAGAGACGAGAGAGGCATAAACTTTGTTTGAGAGAGAGGAGAGAGAAGACGAGAGAGGTGTTGTTGGTGAAAGGGAGAATCAGACCAAAATTAAAGGTATAGGGAGAGAGAGAGAATTGACAAGCAGCGGAGGAAAAGAGAGAGATGAAAAAGAAAGAGAGAGAAACAAATAAAAAAAATCATGCATGATGTACAGTGTCACGCCACATGTGGCCGGTTTGGACCACGTACGTAAATCCTTCTCAAATCCATTTTAGGTTTTCATTGCTAATTTGATGGAGGACATTTTTTTTTTGTTTTGCTTACCTATTCTAGGCTAAAAGAAGAAAAATAGAGAAGCCATATGAGAGAGTGCTCTTATTAGATGGCATGACTATATAAATGCATGGCAAGTATAATTTAATAATCCATAATATCACGTTTTAACTCTTTTATGGTTAAATAGACTTTGAGAGTAGCCACCAGCAATCATAATTCAATCACAGAGAAAGCCAGGAGGAAAGTTAAAACTTCGGATCATTCCAAATTCTTGAGTGATTTAAGTGCTCCGTTTGTTTCGACGTAAAATGATTTTCGTCGAAAAATGTTTCATGGAAATTGATTTTTAGGAAAATGGATTTTTCGCCGAAAAATATTTTCCAGTGTTTGGCGCGCACGGAAAATCACAAATATTTTTTTATATATTTCAACCAATCTATTAACCAAAAAAAATTATTTTTTATGCACAATTTAAAAATAATATAAAATTGTTCCGGGCGGTCTTTGAAGATATCTCGGGCACGTCCTGAAAATGTCCTGGAGTGGGTCCCGCGATGGGCCGATCAGGTTCCCAATGACGTCCTAATGCAGTCCTGGGCGAGTCCCCAAAAAATGTCCGAGTGGTCCCGAAATGTTCTGAGCGGTCCCGAAAATGTCCCGGGCGGCGTCCAAAAAATGTCACGACGGGTCCCGAAATGTCCCGGACAGGTCCCGAAAAACTGCTCGGGCGGTTCCGAAAATGTTTCCGGCGGGGTCCGAAAATGTTCTGGGCGGGTTTCGAAAATGTCCGGGAGGTCCCGAAATGGTCCCGGGCAGTTCGAAATGTCCCGGGAGGTCCCGAAAATGTCCTGGGAGGTCCTGAAAATGTCCCGAGCGGGTCCCGGGAGGTCCTGAAAATCGTTCCGGGCGGTTCCGAAAAATGTCCCAAGGAGGTCCCGAAATATCCCAGGCGATTCCAAAATTGTCTCTTAGAGGTCCCGTAAATGTCTCGGGCAGGTTCTCGAAATGTCCGGGCGGGTCCCAAAAATGTCCCGGCAGGTCCCGAAAATGTCCGGGGAGGTCTCGAAAATGTCCCGGACAGGTATCCGAAAATTCCCTGGCGGATCCCGGGAGGCCCTGAAAATTCTCGGAACGAGTCCCGGCAGTCCCGAAAATGTCCCGGGAGGTCCCGAAAATGTCCAGCGGGTTCCCGAAATGTCCCGGGCGAGGGGCCCCGGGCAGGGTCTCAAAATTCTCAGAGAGGGTCTCGAAGAATGTCCCGGCGGGTCCGAGGAGGTCTTGAAAATGTCCCGGGAGTCCCGAAATATTCCCACACAGTCCCGAAAATGTCCCCGGAGGTCCGAAAAATGTCCTAGATAGGTTCCAGAAAATGTCCCGGCGTCCCAAGGAGTCCGAAAATGTTCAGGACGGGTCCCGAAAATTGTCCTTGGCGAGTCCCGAGCAAGTCTTCGAAAAATTCTCCATGGGAGGTCCAGAAAATGTCATCGGTGCGGTACCCGAAATGTCCTGGGCAGGTCCAAAAAGTCCCGGACAGTGTTCAAAAATGTTTCGGACAGATCCCGAAATGTCATCGGCAGGTACCGAAAATGTTCCGGGGGTCCCGAAATGTCCTGGGCGGGTCCCGAAAATTGTCTCGGTAGGTCTCGAAAAGTCCCGGGTGTTCCGGACCGGTTCCAACGGTGTCTGGTGGTGTTTTAGCTGTGGCCTAACCAATTTAGAAAATGTGCGCTTAAACTCGAAAAAATGGTTTTACGGTTTTAAAAAGGGAAACCATTTACGGAAATTTAAAAAGAAGATTTTTCGGTCAAACTAAATAGATTTCGTTGACTATTATTTTTTACGCCCCACCAAACACACAAAATACGAAATAATTTATAGAAATCTTTTTACGTCGAAACAAATGGGATCCTAAATGTGAAAATGAGACGATAGCTAGAGCCGATCAGCAATATAAATTATAAACAGTGAGGTTTGAAAAAATTTTGTTTTTTTTTGGGCCCCTAATCATTCTTGTTTTTTAGTAAAAATCATGGTACTAATGAGATGCTTTTCGAATGTCTCATCGGATCTTTTTGTTTATTAAAGTATTTTTAAAAAAATTAAATTTTTACCCTTTTAATACGGTAGTTTTAAATCATCCTATCATTTTGAAAATCCTCTTTCTGTTCGTAATATCGCTCCCATTAGATTTACCCTTAAAATTGACAAAATGTGTACATATAATGTACCTCAAGATGTGACAATATACACATATATATATATATATATACCACACACACATATATATATATATATAACTACTATAAAATCAATAAAATCAATGAAAGATGTAATCAAAACAAAAAGCCAAAGGGTTAAATACAAGTTTGATTCCTAATAGTTTATACTTTATCAAATTGGTCACATCTTAACCTTTATGAAAATTTCCATTCCGTCAAATTTACCGTCAAAACAAATTAAAAGAATTTTTCATGGCTTACAAAAAGCCACATAAGCCCTATAAAAAGTGTTCATGGACCATCATATGTACATATGTGTATATTATCTCATTATCTCTATTCCTTTTAAAAAAGCTAAACAAAAAAAAAATAAAAATAAAAAAATAAAAAACAAAAAACAAAGAAAAAGAAAGAAAAAAGAAAAGAAAAAGGAAGGGGGTGGTTGCTGGGAAAAGAGGGAAATTCCTCTTTCGTAGATGGTATTAAGTTCTTCTTGGTAATCCACACCAACTTCTCAAGGATGTTGGACTTGCGGAGGATCCCACCCTCGTGAAGGTGGTTGTGAGAAAAAATGATCCTCTTATTTTCAATGAAATTGAGAGGAACCTGGTCTTTGCTTTTTGAGGACAAAATTGTTACTTTACCATTTACTTCTTAAAAAATTAAAGAATTGGATCCTTTTCATTTCAAAATAAAAGAGAGAGGACGGTTTCCGGTTCGTGGGGGACCCTTTAATCAACCTTTCCCAATTTGAGTGATGGCATGGGGTACTATCCCCACATCACGGATGGTCGCTGACTCGCGGAGCTAATGATTGTTCCCCTGCGACCCACGCAGCACGAGAAGATGATTGGTTGCAAGGGACTTTCCCACCTTCGTGGAGTTGGGGTCCCCACCTAACTACCTCCACGAGGGTGGGGTGAGCCATCGGAGACCCTAATCACCACATGTTAGGGGGATTTTCTCTTTACTGCCACTTCTTCATTATTTTTTTAATGGATATGTTTGATATGCAATAATGTATACATGAAAAATGATTTTATAGGTCTTATGTGGCTTTTTGTACACGTGACAAGATGTTGATGGACATAATGGATCATTTGATAAAAGGTGAAAAACTATGTGAATTAATTTATCACTTTGTAAAACCCAAAAGAGTTTTTTTTTTTTTTTGATAATGGTAAAACTACAAGAACCAAATTGTGTATTTAACCTAAATAAAAAAAAGGGAAAATTGCTAAATTGGATCTTTTTGTGGTTTGATCATATATAAATAAATTCTCGTGTTTCAAAATGAATTTTATAAATCCTGAAGTATCCTCTATAACAAAATGATGAATTCATCAAATTTTGGCACTTTTCCATAAGAGTTCCCTATGACCCTCTTAGACGTACATAATTGGGGAGGGTTGACCACCCTCAAGGGCCTTGTTGTTGTGGTTCGGACACCTGATGCTAATTTTGAAGTGGTTAAATTACTTTTAGATTATTGGGTTGGTTTGACCACTTCCAAAAGACAGTTATAAGTGGTGGTTGATCACCCTTAAGCTTATAAGGTGATTCAGCACTCCTATAATCAATCCACATGAGGGATGGTTGAACCACCTCAAGCTATAGGGTTGTTATGGGAATAGTCAGTTAAACCCTCGTGATAATTGGAGGTAGTTTGGCCATCCTTATATTGGTTAGAAGGGGTGGCTCTACCACACCCATTAATAACTCTTGGAGTGATTTGATCATCCTTAGAATCAGTCTTGAGGGGTTTGCCGCCCTAAAGTGGCCAAAAGGGGTGGCGGACCAGCCTTTACCCCAAAAACAATTTTTTATTTTTCTTCTTTTGTTTTTATTTAAATTTTTTATTCAAAGTTAAGTTTGTAATTCGAGGAATCTAAAAATTGTCAGATAATACATAGGGATCATTTATCACCAAGAGTTTGTGAGTTTATTTTGAAAATCAAAAATTTATTTTAATACATAATCAAAACTACCAGAACCAATTTAACAAATTTTTCATACAAAAAAAAAACACATTTTATGACAAGGAAAAATAGTAAGGTATGTCATATGTGTTGTAGGAGCGCGTGGCAATGGTGCTGACTGCTAAGACGTCATTCCGCCTGCTCCCTGCAATTATCCTGTTTAAACAATCTTATCCTGTTTCAACAATCTTGTCCTCTTTTGGAGACAAAAGCCTATTCTTGAGGATAATATAACCAAATTAAATTTTCACATGACCATCACTAGATTACATTTTTTAAGATTAATTTGGATTCAAAAGTCTCAATCTTTACTATTACATATTATTTTTTGAACTTTTATAAATCACTTCATAGTTATAACAATTATGTTGAATACAAAATGTAATACTTCTTTCTTTCTTAAAGAATACACCCACCCAAGTCTGTGTGTCAAAATTACAGTATTATTTAATAATCCAATAATAGAAAATATAGACTGTGGACAGCAGCCATTCAATAACAGAGAAAGACAGAGGAAAGTCCAAACCCAGAGTTTTCCGATAGTCCAAAGAATCCACAACATTAGCTGCATCCATTTTCACATCTGGGTTGGGATTAGAGTCTCAAATGTCAACTACATACATTGGTTGATTCTCGTAAGTACAGCTTTTGCAAAACCAAGAAAGTGTGAGCCAACTTTGTTTCCAAATCATGTGCTAAGTTACTTCAGAAGCACTTGTAGTAGTTTCTGTCAAATTCTTGACCATGCTGGCAAAGAACCTCTTCGTGTTCATGTTTTTTGCATTGAGTTGCTTCAGGTTGCTGGAGATTGTAAAGGCAGTGGTACCCCAAGAAGAAGGTACGAGCTTGCTCTTCCTTTGTAGTTGGTAAGGATGGATGTGGGGAAAAGAAACGAAAAGGTTGGAATCTTGGGAAGTTAGTCAAACTGGTGTCACCCATTAACTGTTTGGACTAGTTGTGCTTAGCATATCATTCTTCATAGTAAGATTTGAAAGTTTTTTTTTTTTTCATGAATTATTTTGGTGACAAAACAGAAAATTGGGGGTTTCCCCATTGGAATTCATTGATTATGGTGCTTTCTAGTATACATGATTCTCTGGTACTCTGTAATTAGATGGGCTAAATTCTAATTAGTGTGATTCTCACATGCCTTATTGGTCTAAATTCACATAATTCTAGCAAAAGATGATTATTTTTTTTCTTCTTTTTAATGCATTAATCGAATTGTCAAATGTGTTAAGTTGTTAGTTTTCATATTTTCCTCCACAAATGTGGAAGTTAATTGGAGAATTAAATCGATTTCTTCATGAAACTTTCCTGATTTTGAAATATGTAAATATTTGGGATTTCAATCAATCTCCATGATCTAGTGTCTATTTAATCGTGAGCCAAAGTGTCACTGCAAGGAGGACAAGGAAAAAGAAAAAGTTATTTTTGGAAAATAAACATAAGCGAAGAATGGTAGAAACGTTGTGGATGTTCCTCGAATTCTTTTTTTTTTGGCTTCAAGCCTCAAGGTCATATGATTCAGATTGGCAAAAATGTTCAAAAATTTCTTGGCTATTTAGAACTGCTGGACACCGTTCAGCTTATAGTGTTTTGAATCTCAATTTAGGCAATAAAAATGATATTGCTCAAGCGCAGATAACTGTTTTCCTTGGTTCTTGTAATATAAATTTGTGACTTAACGTAGCCAAAACTAAGCGCAGATAACTGTTTTCCATAAGCACAGTTTTACAACGCTGATTTGACATGTGATGTTTATTGATTGTGTATGTTGTGTAGTTGATGCACTCCAACAAATAGCTACTACCATGGGCTCAAAATATTGGAAGTTTAATGGTACTTTTTGCCAAATTGAAATGGTTGGGATGACACCAGAGCCCCCAAGAAATTCTGAGAGGAGCATTGGTTGTGATTGCAACAACACCGGCTGTCATGTCGTAAGGATGTACAGCTCCTTCATCTTGTTACTAATTATTTTTTTGTCAAGTCTTCCATCTTATGCATGATTTTACATCTCCATATGATGGTCAAAAAATATAATTTATATTTTATTTTATTTTAAGTTAACTCATCTAAGCCTTCATCTACTCATTTATATATGTTTAGTGTTAATGTGTTATTTTGTTTATCAGGTTAGTAAAAATTTTGTTGACTGTATATTGTAAATGTAGGTCACCAAAATTTTGTTGACAGTTCATGATTGATCTACTTCTCATCATAGTAGTTGCCTATACTCACTATTTAATAATTCATTTAGTATAGAGTGCTCAAGAGATATAGTCTTCCTGGCATTCTTCCACCTCAACTGGTGAAGCTTCCTTACCTTCGAGAAATGTAAGATCATTTTGAAATGCTTTAGTTTCACGTTTGATGTTAATATTTTACAGCACTAATGTCTAATAACACAATTCACTACAATTTAATAAAGACTATTTTTTCAACGTTCTAAATTTACACTAGTTGTCCTCTCATTGCAGTGATTTTGCCTACAACTATCTCAATGGGACAATACCACTGGAATGGGCTTCAATGCAATTAACTTCTATTTTATATTGATTAAGTTTGATTTAGCTGCTTTTATCTTAAATTAACCAGCAAGTAATGTGCAGCTCTGTTCTTGCGAATCGCGTATCAGGGGAGATTCCAAAGGAATTGGGAAATATTACCAGTCTCACATACCTGTACGTTTTGAACTTTGGTTTGAAGTCTTCATGAAATGGGCGTTGATGTCTTCCACCAACCTCTAAACAATAGACTATAAGAGGGATCTGGAGAGCCGACATATTCTGAGTAGCTCGAATATAGTGGAAACTGCATTATGGTACTCTATGGCAGAGAGCCCCTGACCAGACCACTCCTCATACGCGTGGGTGATAATACTTAGTAAATCTGTCTATCCCAAGCCGACGTTATTTCAGTGGAGAGACCTCCGATTCGGCATACGTCATTAAAGTGATTAATTTTTTCATATTCGATAGCGTGTTACCAATCATGAGTTCTATTCTTCTTCTACTTAGAGTAATTCGACAAACCTACCTCCATGCCATTTAGTCATTTGTTCTTTTTTTTTTTTTCTATTTCAATAGGCTACCTGAAACTTCAATATATCATACTAGAGCCAGAACGTCGTATCGAATCTGCAAAAAAGAATCAGCAAATCAAAACTTGTTATATCATCAACTCTATCGACAACGACACCAATTTCCCTGACGTTGAGTAAACCTAACCATCTAGACGAGATGAAAGAGATTGGACCAGAGACAGAGAGATCATCGCAAGCAATGTTCTAGGTTGCTCCAGATGCTCATATCGGTATGCGCGTAGCAGACTGATGCTGTATCTCTTGCGACCAAATATCTCGCTACGTCGATCGGGTCCTAGTCGCCACGCACGAAATAGTTGACGACATAAATCCATTTTTGCATATGAGAGATTAGACAGTGATATGATCGATAGTTATGCGGCGTAACAATTTTCCCAGCTAGGTGGCTATAGAGCTCAGATTTGTATTCTGATGCATTCGACCAAAAAAGAACGCGAAAGGAATATGTACTATGAAATACATTCAAACTTATATTAGAGGGATTTTGGCTTATGTGGTATAATGATTTGCCTTTTGTTATCTATAGCTGAGTCAAACTTGCTTTTTGCGTTACAGGACTTCACTATGTCTTCGAGTCTAATCTATGTGAATCGCATTCCCATTTGTCATTTCGAAGTCAAAAAAGGCGCGAGAGAGATTAAGTTTTCTGATTCGAGTAATTCAATACTTACCAGCCTCTAGATATTTCACTTAATGGTTTGTTCATTCTCGTTTCACAGATCATTGAAATAGTTAAATTTGCTATTTAGATATTTTGATAGACATTATAGTAGTAAGTGAGTTTGTAAAGATCTCGAAAACATGTCATAACTATAGATGAGAGTGAAATATTATTTTAGTGAGTTTGACTATATCATATCGTTCCAATAATTAATAATTGTAATCAATTATAAATTAAATTGGTACACAATATATGCAAAAATACCTAAATACATAATGAATAACCTATACTTTAATCCATATAATATGGTCGTACCCTCCCGCCCCCACACCACCCACCCCCACTTCAAGGTACCCCCACACCCTCCGTCACAATTATTCCCCTAAATTAAACTCAGATTCGTAAAGAGAATATCATGACTTAAATTAACGTTCACAATAACATTTTAATACTGTAATACCAGAATATAATATGAAAAGCACAAAAACAAAGGAACACATACCATTCCAAACGGTTCGTATATCCATAGCTGTCTACTATCGATACGTAAATAAAAGCCGTCTCACATGCTAACACCTTATCAGTCCTCTATGAACGTCGTTCCGAAACAGCAACGCCAGATGTGTGCCGTTGACCTCCCCTGCGAGGCGAAAAAAAGAACTCGCCACGGAAGAGCAGAGCGCACTGGACTATTCCACGAGGTCATTCCCAGTGAATCCGCGACTACCCAGAGGGTACCTTCTCGTGTCATACGCCCAGGTCGCAGCATACGGGAGCGGTATCCGCCAACTGCTTCAAGTTCCAGATGCTCCAATTCCCATTCGCCGTTCCAATCGTCGTACGACGGTCTATTTAAGCACTAGAGAGTCTCGTTCCTACATCCATCCAGACCGAATCGAATCGCCGCATGAAGTAGTTATGATTTTTCAAGCTTTTAACCTAGTTCCGTCGAACGGGTCTCTTTCACTTCGAACGGTAATTTCCAAACTTTGACCCAATCAAACTAAAATGATCATAATTTTTGATTCCGAACTCTGGTTGAGGCAAATTGGTGGAATTAGAAAGATAACTCAAAATTATACAAGTTGATATTTGATGAAAATTTTTCAATTCTAACGTTTAGGGGTCAAAACATGCCGTGAAGAAAAGAAGCAAAATCTGGGCGGAATGGCAGAATTGTAATTTTTAGGGAACCGACTTTATGAGTTTAAGGTTATTTTCTCAAGTCTATTTAAGGGCTCTTAAAGCATGAATTTTGTAGGAATTGGAGATAATAATTCCAGGGATTTAGAGGCTATTTTATTTGTGCTAAGAGAGGTTTAAGCTTGTTTGGAGTAATCATATTGCTCCTCTCTTAGAATTTATTCGGTATCACACAATCCTTGTTTACGACACTTTAAGCCTATCGAAGTTCCAGTAAAGGAGATCACTAAAAGAACTTTTCAGAGGTTTTGAGAGAACTACTGCGGTAACGGGCAAGCGGGTCACTTGTCTAGTACAAGAGTGTCTCTCATAGAGGTTTTGTAAGTATGAATTCCTTGTAATTTCTCGTTCTTCTATAGTGCATTGATTTTCTGGGTTTAGCTGCCTCAGAGTAGTTTTACTTTTGAAGAGTTTTTCAAAAGGTTTCCACTTCGTAACCAAAATATTTGTGTCGTGTGCTTTATCGCTTTCATAATATTTTGAGTGGTTGCATATTTTTAAATTCAGCTAGTGTTTATTTGGCATACACCTAGTCAACCCCCCTTCTAGATGTTATTTGGAGTCTATTTATTATTTTTCAAATGTTAAGGTAATTGATCATGCCATTAATTGTCAATCCTTCCTCGAAACTGGACTAAACAACTTTAGTATCAAACCTTACAGCCAACAGTTTTAGAGCTAATTTTCAGCATATAAACTAAACAATGATATGAATCTAAATTCTTCTTTGATTCTCCTATTATCATTGTCTAGCTAGTTTGCTTCTTGAACTTCTGTTGTTTTATTAGGAATTAAACCTTAACTTGTTTCAAGGCTCTTCAAAAGAGGATAACTTGTAAGATCCCTTTTTTCCCCACTGATTTATTAGTCGGTTTCTTTAGTTTCCTTACAAGTTTTCAAGCAACTACAAAATGAGAAAGGAGTTTAATATAAGTGTAGATTTATATTGAGCGGTGTACATTTCCCACTAATATATTCTTTAAAAAAGGCAAGGTCCTCATGATTGGTTTTTTTTTTTTCCTTAATTGATCTCCAAGAGAACTCTAAAAATGGTAGAAACACCTATAAGGCTCCTAAGCGTGATGCTTTTGTCATGGAAAAAAGACCTCGTAGACTGCAATTCAACATAGTATGGTAAGCAAAAGATACATTTTAGGCTGCCTATTATTATGGCATAAAACCACGAAATATTATGGACCAAAAATTTCAATCAATCAAATGCTTGAAGGAATGCTTTAAGAGGTGACGTGGACGTCTATTCATTATAATTGTCTAAATATTAATCTTGAACAGTTAAACCCAGTTGGTCTAGTGAATTCTCCAATTCCCAAAGCTATTCAAGATTAGTATTTAGACATTAAACGAATAGCTTTTAAAATATATGCCTCAAGCAAGATAAAACTTGTATAGTTTTAACGTTTGAGAGACCCTGTACATGCTATAGTGGGATGTAAAATTTCCTTTCTTATTGTCTCCTTTCATGTGATAGTGGCTATAAATGCTATAGTGCCATAGACATGTTGAACAATAATACTAAAATAAAATGTTGAACAGAATTTCTCAAAGAACATACTCTCTGTCAAAGCAGAGTCCTCTGTAAAACTCTACACCCATGAGATCTAACAAGACATATAGATCAAAACATAAGCTTAGACCTAGCAAGCTCTCCTAAAGCCTTGAATTTACTCAGATAAATGTCGATCTGAATGATTCTATGCACCTTCTCTTCGATCTTCTTCAGTCTTTGAAGCTTCATATCCAAAAATACAAGCAATGGGATCTGATTCTCATAGCACATATTTGACCCCCCTCTCTTCTCTTCTTCAAATCTGGCTTCTTAGAAAGTTAATTCAACTTAAATATGAAAGTTATGGTCTAATGCACATATTTAGTTAAGCAAATAATTTAATTATAAAATTAAAACGTAACAAATATTCCAAGAAATCAATTCTACTTTGTCATACAAAAAGCCGTAATTTTAAGCAAT
The DNA here is from genome assembly GCA_900184695.1 of Betula pendula. NCBI lineage: Eukaryota > Viridiplantae > Streptophyta > Magnoliopsida > Fagales > Betulaceae > Betula > Betula pendula. The sequence continues at coordinate 50,058 of FXXK01001569.1, read as the reverse complement.
CAAAAATTATGGAAACATAATCGTTTTGCTAGATAAACAGGGGAGAGGGTAAAACTTAGTCCTTTCAATTCTCATTTGCTCAAATGACTTAACGTTGACTACCACATTGTCTATCCTTTAGATTTAGTGAAACTTCTTCTTTCTTCTAATAGAAAAATGATGATTTTAAAATCTTGTATAGATTCAAGCAAATAATGTACATCTTCGACTGTTGGCTATGTTCAAGCATGCATGCTAAAAGTCTTTCGCATGAGGAATGGAGTATGTTAGCATAACATCCATAAATAATAATGTACATCCCTAAAGTGTAAAAGACTAGTCTTACTATTTGTTCTTCATGGAAAAGCTCTAGCATGTGCTTATTGTTCTTATCGAAAGGATAATTTGACGTTGCGAAATTCAACAGAAAAAAATTATTCTTAATTTCTTCATTCAGAGTTAGATGAATATATATGTGAAGTTATCATCTAAATAAGAAATGATCACTGTGAACAATGATGAAACAATGAAGTTATATACGAAGTCCTAGATAGTAAATAAGCAAACGAAATATCCCACAAAACATCCTTGAAGTGGATGTTAGCCTAACATAAATTATTAATTATTTTTCCAGAACTTCCACAAGCAATATCTACATAAAAGGATATATCTGGAAGTACAATCCCACAATTCCTATCATTTGTGTCTCAAGAGCAAAGCTAATGATTTTGTTGCCTTTAACACTTTGAGACTAACTTAGAATACCCATTGGCAACTAATTATAGGTCACTACAATCATTAGCTATACCAGTTATAAATGTTACTATTACTATATACCATAAC
>FXXK01001569.1:23802-42486 GCA_900184695.1 Betula pendula | reverse complement strand
CTTAAATTGCCAATATCTCTTGGAATGCTGCCCTTAATATTGCAATTATCAAGGTAAAGTTGTTGAAGAGAAGTTGGGAGATTTCCAATGGAACTAGGAAGGATACCATTCAGTTGGTTATTTGACAAATCTAAAATTATTAGATAAGCCAAATTTGACAGAGAAGAGAAAAAGTTGAACTCTGGAGTAGAAGATTCAATGGTCAAATTATTTCTCTCTAGTTTAAGACTCGTGAGGAGCTTTAAATTACCAAGTGTTTTAGGAATTAAGCCCGAGAATGAGTTGTGGCCCAGATCTAGTATAGTGAGTTGTGAAGCATTGGAGATAGAGCTAGGTATTGTTCCACTCAGTTTGTTGACTTCAAGCAAAAGCATTTGAAGATTTGGAAGGAAGAGGCCTACATTTGATGGAAGATGGCCTGAGAGGTTATTGAAATGCATTCCAATTTCTCTTATTGTTGAGATATTAAAGATCTGAATTGGAATTGGACCAATAAAGTTGTTGAAACCCATAGCCAAGATCTCAAGGCTTTGTAGATTACCAATTTCACTTGGTATTGCACCTAGCAAAATATGAACAACCATACATTATTCTTCAAAACAAAAAATAATGTAGTTTAAAAGAATCCTACATATAAGTGAACAGATATCCAATAAACTAACCAAAACTTCAAATTAAGAGCTAATTAATAAATAATCCAATTTTCCCTCTATCCTCGTTTCTCATGGTTAGTTGGCCACCTATTTAATTAGTTGAGCATGTGGACAATCTTGTTATTTTGTTATTAGTGTGAGCCATGAATGTCATATTTTGTAAGTCTTAGATTTCAATATGCAAAGAAGAGGAGTACAAGAAAAAGAAAAAAAGATTAAAAAAAAAAAAGTAGAAGAGGTCAAGACAAGTTTTTGAGGTCACTCTATCTCAAACTAATCAAATACAAGTTTGGTTGGTGTGTACAATTGACAAATTTTGTTTTCACTGACAAAGACAATATATTGTTTGCAAGTCCTCTTGCATCACGCAAAAAGCATGACAAAACAATGATGGGAGTCTTTGGATTATTTATTGAAGTTAAAAGTTTTCGCATCAAACAAAAAATTTCTCAAATGTCTTACTCAATGCAATTTTCTGCTAACTAAAATTTCCAGCAATATTATACTTTGTGATTAATACTTTCGGGTTTTTACAACAAACCATGGGGAGAGTTAATTCTATATTGTGTTTTCGCTTTCTTCTTTTTCTCTAGTTAAAGAAATAAATAATTAATTTTGAGATGAAGACAAAAGTTGTTGAGTCATTGTTTGTCTTAAACTAAAAGAAAAATAAAATAAAATAAAATAATCTCACAATCACAGCCTCTTGGTTACGACGCCGCTGTCCTCCCCCTCCCCTGTTTTGCTATTCATCATTCTCTCTTTCTCTGTGATCTCCATTCACCACTTGGATTTCTCATTCTCTCACTCTGCCATCCTCTCCTCTCATACTTCACTCGTTAAAGGATAGGAAAAGCACATATCAACAAATCTTTGTTTTGTTGTTTAATCTCTTTTCAGGTAATATGCTCTGTTATCATTTTGTTGAGAAAAAACAAATAGCATGTTTAGTCTTACGATGATTCCTATTTATGCAATGTAACTGAAATCATGCTTTTGCTATTCTGCAAGCAGCCACATTTAAAAAGCCCAACCGACATACCCAACCCAAGGGGATCAATTACACCCTAGTAGCAATAGATAATTAGATAACTATCCACTCGAATTTTCTTTTGCATAAATCCTTTTGTTTCTTTGTATGTTGTGAAAAAATTATTTTGTACTTTCAATTGCACATATCCTCTCTCTTTATATTTGGATTGGATTTCTCGTTCAAATAGAAGTCAATGGGATTCCTAAATATAAAATTAAGATTATCAAATTATGATTTTCTCGTTATTCATTGGGAACGAGTTTGTCAATTTATACATTACAGTAACATAGTTCAATTTTCTCTTTTCCTTACCTGTTTTATATATATATATATAAATCCTTAAGTACATAAATAACCTTGAGATATGAATACATGAATAGAGCAACGTGATTATACTTGAGGTTTTTTACAACAAACCATGGAGAGAGTTAATTATATTTGAGGTTCAAGAAAAATGAATAAATGAGGAAACATATAAAGGAGATCGCAGCATCCGAAAACTAATAGGGAAAAGAGAGTGCAGTGGCTGGGCATTGACGTCATTGACTTGAATGGAAAGGGAGGTTGAGCATGTGGACAATCTTGTTATTTTGTTATTAGTGTGGAGCCATGAATGCTCATATTTTGTAAGTCTTAGATTTCAATATGCAAAGAAGAAGGAGTACAAGAAAAAGAAAAAAGATTAAAAAAAAAAAAAGTAGAAGAGGTCAAGACAAGTTTTGGAGGTCACTCTATCTCAAACTAATCAGAATAAAAGTTTGGTTAGGTGTGTACAATTGACAAATTTGTTTTCACTGACAAAGACAATATATTGTTTGCAAGTCCTCTTGCATCACGCAAAAAGCATGACAAAACAATGATGGGAGTCTTTGGATTATTTATTGAAGTTAAAAGTTTTCGCATCAAACAAAAAATTTCTCAATGTCTTACTCAATGCAATTTTCTGCTAACTAAAATTTCAGCAATATTATATTTGTGATTAATACTTTCGGTTTTACAACAAACCATGGGGAGAGTTAATTCTATATTGTGTTTTCGCTTTCTTCTTTTTTCTAGTTAAAGAAATAAATAATTAATTTTGAGATGAAGACAAAGTTGTTGAGTCATTGTTTGTCTTAAACTAAAAGAAAAATAAAATAAATAAAATAATCTCACAATCACAGCCTCTTGGTTCGACGCCGCTGTCCTCCCCCTCCCCTGTTTTGCTATTCATCATTCTCTCTTTCTCTGTGATCTCCATTCACCACTTGGATTTCTCATTCTCTCACTCTGCCATCCTCTCCTCTCATACTATCACTCGTTAAAGGATAGGGAAAAGCACATATCAACAAATCTTTGTTTTGTTGTTTAATCTCTTTTCAGGTAATATGCTCTGTTATCATTTTTGTTGAGAAAAAACAAATAGCATGTTTATATCTTACCGATGATTCCTATTTATGCAATGTAACTGAATCATGCTTTTGCTATTCTGCAAGCAGCCACATTTAAAAAGCCAACCGACATTACCCAACCCAAGGGGATCAATTACACCCTAGTAGCAATAGATAATTAGATAACTATCCACTCGAATTTTCTTTTTGCATAAATCTTTTGTTTCTTTGTATGTTTGTGAAAAAATTATTTTGTACTTTCAATTGCACATATCCTCTCTCTTTATATTTGGATTGGATTTCTCGTTCAAAATAGAGTCAATGGGATTCCTAAATATAAAATTAAGATTATCAAATTATGATTTTTCTCGTTATTCATTGGGAACGAGTTTGTCAATTTATACATTACAGTAACATAGTTCAATTTTCTCTTTTCCTTACCTGTTTTATATATATATATAAATCCTTAAGTACATAAATAACCTTGAGATATGAATACATGAATAGAGCAACGTGATTATACTTGAGGTTTTTTACAACAAACCATGGAGAGAGTTAATTATATTTGAGGTTCAAGAAAAATGAATAAATGAGGAAACATATAAAGGAGATCGCAGCATCCGAAAACTAATAGGGAAAAGAGAGTGCAGTGGCTGGGCATTGACGTCATTGACTTGAATGGAAAGGGAAGACAAAATAAATAAATAAATAAAATCAATATTGAAGAGTAAGGAAGAATGTTGAAAGATCTATATATAAATACTTTTTATTCGACATAATATCATAGAAAGTTTTTTGTTTTATTTCTCTTTAAGGAAAGATATTATTAAATAGTTTTGCCATGAATACATAAGCTGTTGAGATCACTGTTTGTATAAAACTAATCAAATACAAATATGATTAGTGTTACCAATTTACAGTTGTCTTTTTTAGACGATGTATAAAATTTTTACAACAAGGCAATCGGCAATGGGCTTAATTCGGTTACATTGGTCATGACAATTGCTTTTAAATATACAGCGTTACTGGAAACCATATTGTTTTTGTTGCACTACTTGATTTGTGAATGCTACACTAGAAAAGCCCAACCCACGTATCTGACTGATCACCAATCAACACTAAGTTAGGAGTAAGGCTCTTCCAACCCAAGGGATAACATTCTAGCAACAATAAATCACACTTTGTTAATATGTTTTGGGGTGTTTCTTGTTTTCTATTTTAAAAAGTATTCTAATCTGATATAAAAGTGAAAATTGTTTATATGTTTTAATAGTGTTTTATGTTTGAGGTGTTTGTTAATATTTTTTGTTTTGACAAGAGAAAACAAAAATTTTAACAAACAAAACCTAAATTACTATCTACTAGAATTTCCCACTTTTACCAGAATTCCTAATTACATCCTTTTGCCCTCCTTAAATGTTGTGCATAATTATTTGTACTTTCAATTGAAAATTATTCAATCCGAGGCAATAAAAAGGCACACATCTTGAGTAAATGACGTTATCCATATAATCGATAAACTAAAACAGGACTAAACATACTTCCAAAGTTGTTGTTGTCAAGGTATAACATTGTGAGCATGGTTAAGTTCCCAATTTCCGGAGGTACTCTTCCTGTAAATATAAAACAGTTACCATTAGAAACAAATGTTAAAGTTTGTTTATCCACGAAAGGCTAAAAAAACACTAAACAAACCCTCCAAATTTGTTATAGCCAAGGTATAAATTGGTAAGTAGGATTAAGTTCCCAATTTTCAGAGGTATTCTTCCCGTGAAACTATTAGCCCACAACCATAAAGATAGCAATTGTTTGCACTTAACAAAGTGGATGATTTTAATATTGTTTGGTTCTTAGCTCAAATATCTTGTTCGTTAAGTTGTTACCCATTTCTCCTTCCTCAAATGCACTTCTGATTTAAGCATTGAAGTTGTCCTCTGCTGGCACACACCAGCAAGTTTTTGTGCTTACAATTTCTCTTTTTTGCAAGTGCAACTTGCTTCAGTGCTCACTTCTAGAAACCTGTTCTGACATGATCCATGCTATTATCTCAAAAAAATTATATTAAAAATGACTCCTCACTCTAATAAGACGATGAAAGTTTCATTCACATAATATGTTGGTCATATATATATATACACACACATACATAGCAAAATTTTCTAGTTATACATTCCTAGCGTTGTTTTTATCTTTTTTGTTTTGTATTTTTTTTTTTTTTCAGGTGAACTTTGAATCTTTCATTAAAGAAAGTGTTGTTTTCATCTAAGCCTCTTGATACACACAAAATGCTTAGACTTTTAAGTAATTTTGAACTTGTACTAGCTCCAATTTTTATCCAATGGCCATCTAATAAGTAACGGAAAACACCAAGATCAAGTATGTTTGAAACTAAAACAATCTCTTTTCTTTTTTTTCTTTTTTTTTTTTGCTAATTAGAAAGTAAGGATCCGACTTCCATGTTGTAAAAATTTTAACAGCATATCTCCTGTTAAAATAATGAATGGCTAAGATTTTACTTGGTTAACAAAACATTTGTCAACTCACGCCGTCTTTGTCAGTTTTTGCAAGGGAGTCCCTGCTTCACCAAAAACTAAAGCTTGATACTATCTGAACCCTCTCTCTATTCCTTGTTTTTTTTTAGATATCATTTTCTATTTTGCTCTTAGTCTATTCTGACTTTTCTATTTGCAGGAAATTGGGGTTTCTTGTTTTCTTTGTTCTTTATTCTATTCTCTCTCACATTATGGATCGATGCAGGAAATTGGGGTTCCTCTTACAGGGGAGAGTCTTGGTGGCCTCTTTAATTAAGAACAATACCTCCATCCGAAGAGATTTCTTTGATAGGCTTGAGAGTTTGGAGGTCTTGGCATTCGATTACATCAATTTGACGGGTGGATGTTCCTTACTCAATTGCAGGACTCAGCCCAGTTGAGAAATCTCTCTGGTATGAGTTGCAATTTGGTGGGTCTGCTGCCAAGTTTTCTGGGCAAGCTTTCTTCTCTAGCAAACTTGAAACTTTTTTAGGACAAATTGACCAGTGAGATTTGGGCGAGTATGATGTTGCCATATTTTCTGTGAGTCTTTATATTGTGCGCTCTGTTTTGTTGCCAAGAAAACATAGCAAGAGGAAACAAATCCTGGGTTTGGTTTCTTTCTTTGAGAGAAGTTGGGAACAAATTCAATTAAGCAAAATTAAAGATTCGAATCATTTTTCCTAATTTCCTCGACAACAAAAATGGAACTTTAGCATTCTCCCTTCTCTAATTCCCGAATAAAGTTTTTGTTGGGTTTCTGATCCAAATTTTGTGTTAGTGGCAGCTGGGTAGATTCTTACCCCGATAGTTCCAACTCAAAAACAGGCCATCCATTGCTCCTCAAGGAAACTCCATTTTGCATTTTCACAATCTCAGACACGTTATTGCTTTGCTCCTCCCTGACTTCTGTGGTATTCTTCCTCTCCATCATGACATAAAAAATGGACGACGAGGATTTCAGGAGATCTCTTTCGTTGAAGCTAGTGTTAGGACTAACTACATTGTTCCTTGCCGTGGCGGCTATGATGGTTGCTTTTGCTGCTACACTTGTGCTTATGATAGGGAAGAGGCAAAGATAACATGGACGGCGTGTTGGATTTGAAAAGAGACGGCGTTAATAGCTTCAGACATTTTGTTAGATCCACAAGACGTTGTTTGGCTTTAAAATAGGCAAGTTAAATATGAGCCGTCCATCATTTTGATAGGAGATGTGCTGTTAAAATTTTTACAGCAAGAGTGGCCTAAAGCTTTTGTTTCCTTGACAGGCCATTTTGATCTTATCACCCATGCTTTTGTTTCGTTAAAGGATAGGGAAAGCACATATAAACAAATCTTTGTTTTGTTGTTTAATCTTTTTTCAAGTAATATGCTCAGTTATCATTTTGTTGAGAAGAAACAAAATAGCATGTTTAGTCTTTTGTTGATTCTTATTTATGCAGCTTTACTGAAATCATGTTTTCGCTGTACTGCAAGCAACCACATTTAAAAAAGCCCAACTGACATACCCAACCTGAGGGAATCATTTACACCTTAGTAGCAATAGACAATTAGATAACTATCCACTTGAATTTTCTTTTGCCCCAGAGTTTCTAATTAAATCCTTTTGTTTCTTTGTATGTTGTGGAAAAATTATTTTGTACTTTCAATTGCAAGGTACCCAATATGAGGCAATAAAAATGCACATATCCTCAATCAATGATGTTATCAAAATATAATCAATCAATTAAATTACGATAAAGCATACCTTCAAATTTGTTGTTTTCAAGGTATAACTCTGTGAGCAAGGTTAAATTTTTAATTTCTGGAGGTACTCTTCCTGTAAATATAAAACAGTTACCATTAGAAACAATTATTAAAGTTTGTTTATCCATGAAAGGCTAAAAAAACACTAAACAAATCCTCCAAATTTGTTATAGCCAAAGGTATAAATTGGTAAGTATGGTTAAGTTTTCAATTTTTGGATGTGCTCTTCCTGTTAAATTATTAGCCCACAACCATAAAATATAGCAATTGTCTGCACATAAACAAAGTAGATGGAAATTTGGCATGAAACTGATTTTAAGACACATGAAGCCATTGTAATATGGGAAGATCAATAAACATATCTTCTAAGAGTTCACAAGACAACTTATACTCCTTGCAACCGGTAAAGACTACCCAACTTGTCGGTTGAGGTACTGGGATGGGATAAGTGTGGCACTCAACTTAAGGACGGATAAGAGAGGCTGATATATACTGAAATGGCAGCAACCCAAATTTAGAAGTAAAAAAAAAAACGAAGACGGGATTTTGGAAAAGAAGAGTACTATATATGGGTGTTTTTTTTTTTTTTCAATTCAAGGAAAAGTCTAATTACTTAAAACACAGTGAGAGAGACCCTATCATACAATCTAACATTGGTCATCATGAAGCTCAATTTTGTCTTTTCCTCATTTGGTTATATATATATTATACTATAATATATATATATATAAATATTATATATATAATATATACTTAAAACACAGTGAGAGAGCCCTATCATACATCTAACATTGGTCACCATGAAGCTCAATTTTGTCTTTTCCTCATTTGGTTATATATAATATATATATAAATATATATATAAATCCATAAGTACACCAATAGAGCAACGTGATTATACCATTTCGTTTTTTTTATAACAAACCATGGAGAGAGTCAATTATATTTGAGGTTCAAGAAAAAAATAAATAAGGAGAAACTATATAAGGAGATCGCAACATCCGAAAATTAATTGGAAAAGAGAGGGCGGTGGTTAAGGCATTGATGTCATTGATTTGAATGGAAAGGAAAGACAAAGACAAAAAAGAAAAAATGAAAAAAAGAATCCATATTGAAGAGTAAGGAAGAATGTCGAAAGATCTACATATAAGTACTTTTTATTCGACATCATAACATAGTAGTGATAGTGGCATTTGTAATTGTCTGAAGGCAATCGCCATGGCAATTGTAAATATAACATGGATCCCTAACGGTTAAGCTGTTAATAATACAGCGTTACTGAAAATCATCTTGTTTTTGTGGTACTACTTGATTTGTGCATGCAAGCAGATAACCGATCAACACTAGGTTAAGAGTACTACAGCTCTTCCAATCCAAGGGATAACACTCTGTTTGTTAATATATTTTGAGGTATTTTCTATTTTTGGTTTGTAAATGTATTCTAATATGACATAAAAGGTGAAAATTATTTATATGTTCTTAGTAGTGTTTTATATTTAGAGTATTTGTTAATATTTATCATGAGTGAATGATGTTATCTATATAGTAAATTAACTAAAACAGGACAAAACATACCTCCAATGTTGTTATTGTAGAGGAATAACCCTGTGAGCATTATTAAGTCCCCAATTTGTGAAGGCACACTTCCTATGAATCTATTATTCGGCAACGATAAAATTTGCAGTTGTTTGCACTTGAACAAAGTAGATGGGATAGTACCTATAAAACATTTACCATTTAGAAACAAATATTGAAGTTTAATCTACAAAAGGCTAAAATAACACTAAACAAACCTTCAAAGTCGTTTTGGCCAAGGTATAACTTAGTAAGCATGGTTAAGTTTCCAATTTCTAAAGGCACTTTTCCTGTGAAATTATTAGCCCACAACGATAAATATTGCAATTGTTTGCACTTGAACAAAGTGGTTGGGATTTGGCCATAAAACTGATTATAAGACACATCAAGCCTTTGTAATTTGGAAAGATGATTAAACATATCTTCTGGGAGTCCACCAGACAACTTATTAGAGTAAAGAACTATGACTTGCAATGATGACATGCTGGAAATAATGGAGGGCATTGGACCAGAAAGCATGTTATTTCTAAGATAAATTTCTTGCAAGGTGGATATGCTGAAGATGGAAGAAGGTATGGAGCCCAAAAGCTTGTTATATCCAAGATTTATTATTTCCAATGAAGATATGTTAGATAAAGATGGTGGAATAACTCCCGTGAAACTGTTACCGTTTAGAAACAAATTTTGAAGTTTGGATAACAGACCCATCCATGATGGTATTTCTCCGCTGAAGTTATTGAATCCAAAGGACAAGTGTTGCAACCGGTAAAGATGAGACAACTCACTGGGCAGAGAACCATGAAAACTATTGTTTTGAATGCTTAGGCTGACAAGAAATGAAAGGTTTCCCATGTGTGGAGGAATGCTACCTACAATGTTCATGTAAGAAATGTTTAACGCAATGACTCGATGATGACTGGAATCACAAGTGATACCAAACCAATTGCAAACAGGGGTGCCGATGTACCAACTATTTGTCAAAACATTTTGAGGATCGTAAGAAATTTGAGCCTTTAAGGCAAGAAGAGCAAATTGATCGGTGGTAATGTTGGGAACAGTAGCAAAAGCTAGGCTTGCCATGTAAGATTGTACCATAAAAAGTGCTGCCCAAAGGGAAGATAGGATACAAGTTCTCTCCATGAGTAGTGTATGTTGGTTGTGGTAATGGGGATGTGTATGAGTTCAAGTGAAACTGATATATATAAGGAGATTGCAGCATAAAAAATTGAAAGGAAAAAAATATGGGATTTTGGAAAAAACGAGCGTGGGGTGGTTTAGGAAAAAGGAGGAAAGAACAAAAAAGATATATTAAATAAATACTTTTCATGACTTACCTTTTATAATTCTTTTTTTCTTTTAATTTCTTTTTCTCATTTTCGAATGATGACATTAAATCCACGACATAACATTTTAAATTACCACCAATCAAGCCGTGGTTTAGAAATTTGGTTTTACTCAAAGAGATGACCATTTCTTCCCCTAGCTTTGAGTAAAGCCCACTGATTTTTAACGTTTAAGCTCGCTCCTGTTTGACCAGGGGGAAAAGGATGGAAGGGGGGTCTCTGCCTGTGCTCTTCCATCCAGAGCCTTCTGAAATTACATATCATAGCATAACAGAACAAAATATGTAATGATCCCTAGCTTAGCCACCAGGCCCGCCATACATTAATTTTAGTCAAAAGGCGAAAATCATACTAATTGGAGTTATTGACACTGCCAAGTGCTAAGATCCAACATGGATAGTATATTCAACCTCCGTTGGCCACTAGGCCCCACCCGTCATCAAGTCAAAGGTTGAAATCACACTAATTAAGAGTATTCAGGCCAACAAAGTTTTTCTTTAATCACTTTATTAAACTCATGTGCGATGCACGTGATTCTCACATAAATTTAAAGAGAAATGTTATATTTTTTTTTATTTTTCTCTTATCTTTATATGTTTTAAAATCATTATTGAATCTGTGGTCTCCATGTGAGAACATGTAGCATTTCTCTTTAAATGCTACATAGGACAATAGAAGAAAATGTAGCATTTTCCGAAAAGGGAAATACTACAGTATCTACTTGTATCCTTCTCTCATCTTTCTATTTTTCAAAATCACCATTGGATCTATGGTTCCCATGTGTAGACATATATGAGGACCACAGATCCAATGATAGTTTTAAAAAATAGAGGACAGGAGAAGAACAATAGAAGGAAATGTAGCATTTTCCTTTTGAAAAATAGAAAGATGGAGAAGAAATTGGTGGATGCTATAGCATTTCCTAAATTTAAATATGGTCGATTAAATAAATATATAAATTATATGCATTTGATATACATATTAATTGATTGACGTGGGTGTTTATATGATGTTATTGTTGTGTTGTGGTGGTTGAAAATGGAGAGGAAGAGGCTAGGACGGTGAGTGGATGTTTGAGTTGTTGAAAAAGGAGAGATTTTGATTTTTCTAATTGATGTTGTGACGTTGGTTTGATTTTTCCAAGTTCACATTGCTTTAGAAAAAAAATAAAAAAAAGAGAGAGAGAAAGATAACAATCACAGACCTTACACCATTAATTCCTCGATTAATAAATTTGTTAGTGGACGTAAAAGTCTTTATAGATAGATATTATTTAATTTGAGAGAAAGAAGAACCAAAGTTCTCTCTCATAATAATTCAGGGAAACTAACGTGTTTATTCTCTTTATAATATATTTTTTAAAGTGACAAGGATCTTTTTTACTTGTTTAATTGTTCCTTCTAAATCTTCCTATTTTCCAAGTTCACATTGCTTTAGAAAAAAAAATATAACAATCACTTACCTCCATCGTTAAATCCTCGATTAATAAATGTGTTAGTGGACGTAAAAGTCTTGATAGATAAATGAGTTATATTATTTTATTTGAGAGAAAGAAGAACCAGAGGTCTCTCTCTTTATAATATAAATTTTTAAGCGACAAAGATCTTTTTTACTTTCTTCACAGTTCCTTCTAAATCTTTTCTTTTTGGAAGTTCACATCGTATTTTCCAAGTACACTTTGCTTTAGAGAAAAAAAAAAAAAGAAAGAAAGATAACAATCACCAACCTTACACCGTTAAATCCTGGATTAATAAGTCTTGATAGATAAATGAGTTATATTATTTTATTTGAGAGAAAGAAGAACCAAAGGTCTCTCTCTTTATAATATATATAAATTTTTAAGTGACAAAGATCTTTTTTACTTTCTTCACAGTTCCTTCTAAATATTTTCTTTTGGGAAGTTCACATCGTATTTTCCAAGTTCACATTGCTTTAGAAAGAGAAGAAAAAAAAAAAAAAAAGAGACAGAGATAACAATCATCGACCTTACACCATTAAATCCTCGATTAATAAATGTGTTAGTGGACGTAAAAGTCTTGATGGACATATATTACTTAATTTGAAGGAGAAAGAAGAACCAAAGTCTTCTTTCGTAATAATTAAGGGAAATTAACGTGTTTTTTCTCTTTATAATATATTTTTTAAAGTGACAAAGATCGTTTTTAATTGTTCCTTCTAAATCTTCCTATTTTCCAAGATCACATTGCTTTAGAAAAAAATATATATATATAACAATCACCAACCTTCCACCGTTAAATCGTCGATTAATAAATGTGTTAGAGCACTAACAGCTGCTTTCCTTAAATTTTTTTTTTTTAATATAAGGAATTAAATTACTTTTTGCTTCCCTACCTTTATCATTTCTCTATACCATTTAAATGTTCTTTAAATTATATGCTAAGAGAAAGAGAGAGGAAAGAAAAACTATTTAAATATTGTTTTAAACAAATGGTAGAGGAAAAAGAGAGGTGAGAGAAAGTTTTTTATATTAAAATTATGTTAAGGGAACCACATTTGGCTCCCTTAGTATTTCACTAGTTTAGGGAAAACTAAGGAAGCAACTGCATAGGTTTTTTTAACAAATTTCCCTTCAATAGGAAAGGAAATTGGAGTTAAGGGAAGCTGTTGGTAATGCTCTTAGTGGACGTGAAAGTCTTGATAGATAGATGAATTGACAAAGATTTTTTCCAAATTGGATTGGAGGAAGTTTCTTCAACCCCGTTTATAAAAATGTCATGTATTCATTTTGCATATGAGAAACACATGCTTTTTTTAATTGCAAGGACATAGTTGGAAGAAGCACATGCATTTGTTATAAAACTTCTTCCAACTTTGTCCTTGTAATTAAAAAAAGTATATACTTCTCACATGCAAAGAGCATCGAATGCTCTCCATTTCATTTGAAATGGAGAAGAGCCAATTCACGCTGGATTCTTTTAAAAAAGAATCTAAGGCTTACAACTTGCCACATAATTAGCAGCTGGTTAACAAGAAAAAGGAAAAAACAAACATAACATTAAGCTTAACGTCAGATTAGGAGCGGTATATTTTTTGTGCAACTCTTGACGGAGAAGCTCATAAGTCATTAGTTGCCGTTCGTTACAGGCACTTCATATAAGAACACTAGTATCAAATGCCCTATATCTTGTTCTCTTAATTCCCTAAATATAGGAAAAATCTGAAGAGAAGAAAAAAAAAAAAAAAAAAAAAACCCTATGCAGCAAATGCCCTATTGGGCAGATTTCCTTCCCTATATTATTGGGAAGCTACAGTGCTACCCGATCAATTATAATAATCATTTTTTATAGGATTGAGAAAAATAGAAAAGTAACAAAAAGGGGAAAGTGAGAAAAAATAATTAAATAAGAGTAAAGAAATAATATTTAATTAATATAAAAAAAATAAGAGAATCTATTGTAGAGTATTTTTTTATAAGAAAGTAAAAAATAATTTTATTTCTTAAATTTAGAAAAAATGGTTAGACATCTAGTGCTCTAACCAAAAGTATCAATTTGAAGGCGATAACTTACATATGAAGATGATCTTCATCGATGAACCTCTGTTCGCGTAAACTGGGTGTGTTTATTGATAAACATAGTCATCTATCCAGATGAAGATCGATTGCACATAATTTTGGACAGAAAAGGGTGGTTATTTTGCATGTACTCAGTACTGCAACTTTATAATTTACAGCCAAAGACTTTCAATTTGACTTCTCTGCAATTGATTCTGATCTCTCCTGTGCTTCCTATGAGAGGCTTGATTTTTCCCATTTTAACTAGCCTGGGCGAAGTCCTTGAAAAATACAATAGGACTACTGTTATAGAGCTCCTGATCTGAATGAAGAAGACCCTTTTATTCTTAAAATACAGATTATCAAAATGGGTCGGAAAAAGAAAAATCGTCTTTTACAGAAAATGGGTCGGAAAAACATAGTCATTTATATATTAAGATCTTTATTTTTTATTTTTTTAATTTTTTATAACGCTTTCCAACTAGTTTAGTCTAACATAAGCTTAACGTTTAGTATGTATTTTATTTTATTTTATTTTATTTTATTTTATTTTTTTTATTTTATCAGTAAACTAGCTGCTTATTACACGGCAAGTTGTAGGCCTTAGATTTTTTTTTAAAAGATCTCAGCCGTAAACTGGCTCCTTTTCAATTCAAGTGAATTGGTTGAACTAAAGAGGATCCAGATCCCATGTAAATACATGACATTTTTATAGACTGAATCAAAAAAAGTTTCTTCAACACAGTTTGAAAAAAAACTTTATTCTAAATGAATTATATATATTATTTTATTCAATAGAAAGATATTTTTTTTAATATCTTGTTCCAGTATTGTTGATCGTAACTAGTATTAATTTGATTCTTTACCTGCTTTTTAACTTTAACAAGCAAACACAGATTAGTAATTAATCTTAAGCCAACTTATTCTATATCTAGATAGAAAGATATTTTTTTAATTTTTTATCGGGATAAAAAATAAGAAAAAATATTTTTTTTTAACAAAAAATAGGTTTATGCTTATTTTATCCTCATTTCATAACCTTAGAGAAAAATAAAATAGAGATTGGATGAGTTTAAATCTATTTTTTAATGAAGAAAGGTAATTTTTTGATTTATTATTTTTTTTTCATCAAAAACAGACGCTATGTGACCGATTCCTAGCACGACTCATATATATTTGTTGTTGCTGTAACTCAATTTTTTTTTAAAAAAAAAATCTTTGTTTTAGTGAAATGAATTTGAAGCATTAGATGAATGATTGGACGACAATATCACCATTGACATTGACTTGGAATGTCTTCATCCTGGTTGTTACTTGTGGTGTTTAGTAAAGATTTTTATTGTAAAGCTTTTTATTTGACATGACAGTTGATTTGTAATAATTAAACTGGCCGTGGAGACACCACTAAAAAAATAAGGGTTTGTCTCGTAGGAGTGGTTCGATCACCTTCAGACTGATCGAATTGGGGTGACCGAAATCACTCCAAGCCAAACGGGAGTGGTCGAGCCACTCCTAAGAGCCCTTGAGGGTGGCTCGGCCACCCTCTTTTTTTTCTTTGGGGGTGGTCGAACCACCCATGGTCCATGGGGATAGTTTGGCCACCCACATACTGGCCAAGGAGGTGGCAGAGCACCTCCCATGGCCAAATTTGCCCAAAGGGGGTCGCTCGAGCCACCCTCTCTTTTTTTGTTTTTCAATTTTTTTTTTTCAAGTTTTTATTTTAATATATTAAGTTTTTTAATTTTAATTTTAATTTTTTATTTTTATTAAGGTGGAGCCAAGTGTTATTGACACGTTGAGCTCCGTTAAATAATTAGACAGAAGAAAGATGGAAGTACTATTTTTATCTTTTACTAAAATTATGGTATCACTTATGATACGAAACAAAACTGAAATAATTTATAATAAAGTCGTTTATTTACTCCTAAAATGATTGAGTAAAAGGTTTGTCCTTTACTAAGTTATTATATAATCGTAATTATTAATTTATAAATAACTTTATAATAAACTGTCGATGGTGACGCCAGTAATTTTTTCCCTATAATTGACATGACAATTGCTTTGTCTAGGTCTTCAAGTCAAGACAATCGTACACCAGGAAAGTCTATAGCGAATGGGGCCCTCCAAAAAATAATTCTTTCCCCCATTGCCGAAACAAGGTGCCTTTTTTGGTAAAGGGTTTTTCGAGTTTTTTTTTTTTTTTATTTTTTGGAATTTGAAAAGAATAATAAAAATTAATTTTGGATGGTGATATAAATAGAAAGAATGTTAATAATTTTATAATGAAAAAAGTAAAATTTTTATTTAGTGTGTTTTTTTATTTAATAGTAATATAAATATTTATGTGATATAAAGTTGTTAAAAATAATTTTGGAGGAATATAAAAGTTGAAATGTTTTGAAAATGTTTTGAATTTTTAGAAGGGAATTTTGGAAACCCCCTTTTGGCCCCACCGAACCCCGTAGTTTTTTACACCCATGTTTTTTCAGGTCTTTTTTTTTTATTTTAGGGTAAATTGTTTTTTTTGGGTAAATATGGGGCCCCAAAAGTTAAATTAAATCCAAACCGACTACCTTTTCGGGTTTAGAATTAGTATTTATATGGGTGCCACCCCCTGTTGTAAATCGGGAAAATATCAAGTTGGTCCTTTTTGTAATAAGGTTCCGAATCCCCCACTTTTTAATGGGAGAATCAGTCCAACCGCGCTTAAAAATGCAGCACTGTTCCATGCGGCCCTCAATAAATTTAAGCCAATTCATCATATCCTATTGGACGGGTTATCAATAATAATAACAGGTGTACCCTTGTGGTATTTTAAATGGTCCACAAATCAATGCTTAACCCATATTTAAAATTATTTTTTTTTAGATAAATTTTTTGAATCAAACGCCGCAAAACCACCCTCTTATATATATTATATATATTATATTTTATATTTATCCATTTAACTGCCCCATAAGGCTTTTAGATCATTTCCGTTTGTTTTTTTATTTTTCCCCGTCCAAAATTAAATTGGTGGTCCTCCTAGATCCCCTGTCAACATTTTTTTCCCCCCATCCACAATTAAAAAAAAATAAATTTTTTTTATAATTTTATAAAATAAAATATTTTAAACTAACAATTTAAAAAAAAATTTTTAGTTTTAATACTGGCCTTGAACCTTCTTTTGTTTTTTCTCCAAATCCAAAAAACCACCTACTCTCTGGCCAACTGTGGTCCTTAAAAATTGGTTTTTTTGGCTCCCAAATTTGAAAGTGGGTTAACAAAGGTAGATTCAACACACCTACAGAATAAGTGATTTTTTATTTTATATTATCCCTGCTAAATATCTTAAAATTTATATTTTTTAGATAAATTTCTGAATCACGGCCAAAACCAAAACACCTCAAATATATATACAATATATATATCAATTTTAACTGCATAAGCTTTATAGATCATTCGTTGGTTTTTCGTTCAAATTAAATTGTGTCGTCCGTTAGAGTCATGTCAACATTTTTCCCACATCACATTAAAATAATAATTTTTAATAATTTTATTAAAAAAATAAAATTTTAAAAACTAAACAAAAATTAAAAAAAAAAATTATAGTTTAATTAACTGGCCTTGACTTTTGTTTACTCAAATCAAGAAACCACGTACTCTCTGCAACTGTGTTAAATTGGTCTTTCGCTCCAATTTGAAGTGGGTTTAGACAAAGGGAGATTTGCAAACCCTCCCTCAAGAGTAAGTTGGATTATATATATATATATATAGTCTCTCCCCTTTTCTACCAAGCATACTAACGAGGGCATTGAGCGAGGAAGAGCGAGCTCGATCGTATTACAATTGTAAGGTTAGAATTTGGTAGATACTGCGTTACATTAATTATTCAAATATATATTGCAGGTTACAAGGAGAATCATTTATATCATCGAAATCATTTATAAATGGGAAGGGTCCCTTAAATACATCAAATCATTAATTTAGTAATTATATATATATAAATATCACACTTTAATTCTATGCAGCTTAATTAATTTGCAAGCGGAGCTAGTGGAATAGCCTTATGATCAGTAGAGGAGATCATGATGGCAAGATTTATTCTTTAGAGCATCTCCAGCAGGGTCTTCAAAATGAGTATAATAGCTATATTTAGCTATTATGACATATTTTTTTGCTCCAGCAAATCCTTTATAATAAAGGTTCACAATCAAATTTGCTACAATAAACTTTCATAAGAGCATCTCCAGCAAGAGGAGCTAAAATAGCTACTCAAAAAGTACAAATTTCTATTTGAACTACTCATTTTTCTATACACACTCCAGCAGACATCTTCTATTATATCCTCTATTTTCTTTAAATATTACTTTTAATCTTTTTTTATTATTTTCTTTTCTTTTTCTCTCTCTTCGGTCTCTCTCTCCAACCCCATCGCAACCCTCTAGATCTTGGAATAACAAAGCTTCATGGAATAGCCAAGCTCTTACTCTTGTCCTTCACCCAAACAAGTGAACAACATAGAACCAAGGACGCCGAAACCCACCCATTCTCTTGGTCCCATCCATTTTTACTTAGATTGTTGAAAGTTCCAAACATTCAATTGCTCTCACCCAAAGCAAGAACAACCCAAAAATTGAAAACATCAAAGCCCACCCAATTATTCGTCTTCGTCATCCCATCAGCAAGAATAACCCATAAATTGAAGAAAACCCATAAGCAAGAATGACCCATAAAATGAAGAAAGCATACAAATGTTTCGGTGAGAAGAACAGAGAAATTTATGGGTGAATGAGGAGTAAGTTTCAGTGAAATGAGAAGAAGAGAAAGAAAGAGGGAGAAAAGGGAGAAGGGAGAGAAACGAGGGAGCATTTCATAAAGAAAAACCTATAAAAAAAAAATGAGACTGTTGAAAAAGTATATTTTAATAGTAGAAGCTG
>FXXK01001569.1:538-23146 GCA_900184695.1 Betula pendula | reverse complement strand
CAGAGGGAGAATGAAGACTTGGGTCATTCTTGCTTATGGGTTTATGGGTTTTCTTCAATTTATGGGTTATTCTTGCTGATGGGATGACAAAGACGAATAATTGGGTGGGCTTTGATGTTTTCAATTTTTGGGTTGTTCTTGCTTTGGGTGAGAGCAATTGAATGTTTGGAACTTTCAACAATCTAAGTAAAAATGGATGGGACCAAGAGAATGAGTGGGTTTCAGAGTCCTTGGTTCTGTGTTGTTTACTTGTTTGGGTGAAGGACAAGAGTAAGAGCTTGGTTATTCCATGAAGCTCTGCTATTCCAAGATCCAGAGGGTTGCGATGGGGTTGGAGAGAGAGACCGAAGAGAGAGAAAAAGAAAAGAAAATAATAAAAAAAATTAAAATTAATATTTAAAAAAAATAAAAGATATAATAGAAGATGTCTGCTGAAGTATGTATTAAAAAATAAATAATTAAAATAAAAATTTTATACTTTTTGAGTAACTATTTTAACTGAGATGCTCTTATATTTGCTTTGATGTACTCATATTTGCTTATTTGCATGGGAGCACGAGCAGACCGTCTAGTAGGGTGACAACGGCTTACGCGTTGCGGTTATTGGGCAAAACGGAACGGAACCGGGTCCCCGGGTTGTCCATTCCTAGCAACGGAACCGGAAGCCGGGGTCTCGGTTGCGGTTGCTATAATCGGTGTTTGAAACGGTTTTGAACCGGTTATAACCGGTTACGCGGTTTTTAGTTATAATCCTCTTTTTCTTTTTTTTTTACCTTTTTTGTGTATTAACTCTCAATTTAATTTCATATATCTGAAGACAGCAAGAAGTAGGAATGCGCGCTGTCACGTTTTTGAAGTAGCAAGGCATTACATCATTTCATATGATTACACTTTAACATGACCAAGCACAAAAATGATACTTTTTTTTTTCTTTTTTCTTTTTTTAGTTCGAAATGATACTCTTAGGTATTCAAAGAAGTGCTGTGACGATGCGATGAGTGTATCTCATAACTGGGTCAGTCCTTTTTATAAAGAAATTTTAGCTTATTAGACCCAAACTGGGGTTTTTATTCTGCTCGCAGAAAGATATATAAGAACAGCCTTGTTCATCGTGGACTATTAATATGGATATGCATGGCACTGCATGCAGCACTTTTTTGCAATTCAAGAATCTACGAGAGTTTCATTAACCTTTTAGAAAACATATTCACTTCTTGAATTTATCGCATCATATCCAGGCTTGAGGTGAGAAATGAAAATATGTTCCATCTTCACCCATTTCAATATAATAATAATTATATAATAATATATATAAGACCCGGTTACCCGGTTTTCTCGGTTAATAACCGGTTTATTTGGAAAGTAACCTAACGGTAACCCGCAACCGATATTTCTACCGCTTACCCGGTATTAACCGGTTGCGGTTTTTCCGGTTTTTCGGATTTTCCGGTTTTTCGGTTCTCCGGTCTTTTTCGGTTATTTCCGGTTTCCGGTTTTTTTCCGGTTAATAACCGCCGCCGCTTGTACACTCCTACCGTCTAGGCCGTACTCCTGATGATGAAGGTGAGGATCGTCTTTCTTCTTCTTTCTAATTTCTTTATATATATATATAAAGTGTTCGATCATTTAAGGATGGTGGAAATGGAAATTAATCTAAACATTAAAGCCTCATCCTGACGAAGCTTTTAGTGGCAGCATGCCATTTAGTGGCACACTAACAAAGTACGCCTTGGACATGTGGTGACTCGGTTTATCATTCATCATTATCATCATCATCATCATCATTTTGTGTGATCGTAAGAAAGAAAAGAGGAGAAATAAATATGTACGTGACTTTAATTTTAGAGTAATATTTATACATCTATTTTATGTTATTTTTAAATTCCTTTTGATATATATAAACTAATTTTTTCATTTTTTAATAAAAATTAAGGTTTATTTACCTTTTTCAAAAAATAAAAAAGTTAATTTATATGTACACAAAAGACTATAAAAATGACATAAAATAAATGCACAAATTTTACTCTTAATTTTATTAGATGTAATTTCAAATCAAATGACACTTATCATTAACCGACAAAGTTGGTTACTTTATCTCCTCTATTTTTGTTTTTTTGTAAATACTTTATTTATTATTTTATTATTTTTTTATTTTTTTATTTTTTTATAATTTAAGAAAAAATAAAGTAATCTTCAATTATTTTGACGGTACTTTATTTATTATTTATTTATTTATTTATTTATTTTAAAATATTTCATCTCCACTTAAAAATATCTAAGAGGAGATAAAGTAACCTTCAATTATTTTGACGGTACTGGATAGACTTTAATCATGTTGGCCATAAGACAAAAAGTCCACAAGTCTATAGGCTGTAGCACTCAAATAATTGTCCCATGCATTTGACCATAAAGTAACCTTCAATTATTTTGACGGTACTGGATAGACTTTAAACATGTCGGCCATAAGACAAAAAGTCCACAAGTCTATAGGCCGTAGCACTCAAATAATTGTCCCATGCATTTGGCCCTAGTCTCCTTTCTAGTTTATTCCCACATTTAGCAGAAGAGGTTTTTTTTTTTCTTTTTTTAACAATGAAGAATTCTGTACTAACAGTCCCACTCTTCTCCACCCCCTAACTATCAAGGATGTGCAATATCATTCTAAGTAGTTGGGACCAAATTCCCCTTTTCCCCCCTTCCCTCCTCTTGAATAAAAAAAAAAAAAAAAAAAGTAGTTGGGACCAAGTTGACACCCGATGCCGGATCGAATCCCTCCACTTCTCATTTCCGGATTACCCAAAAGGAATCTGAAATGGAATAGTACTTTGACTCACTTTAGTGCCTAACTTGATTCAGTAATTTAGACAACAAATGTGATAAAATTTTTGTAGAGTCTATCTGTTTAAGTAAATTTTGGATAGCCCGCTCCTATTCAAGTAGGTGGACTATAAAGAGACTCTCATATTGTTATCCGAATCACAAACAATCCAAACGACAAATTGTTATCTACTCAAGCCAAGAAACCTACTCTACCTTTCTCGTACGGACACATTAAAGAAGTTTCGAAGAAGGGTGAATTACATATGGAGTCCATACAAAAGTGTTAGTGTTAATTAGTATGTTGGACACTAAATATTACAATTGTAACATTTTTTTCTAAGCAAAAAGGGTACCAGGGGAACGAGGGGAATGGTTAACTCTTCACCTTTTGGGGATCTAAATGTAATACTCATGTCTCTCTTGTATCTCCTTGAGCTTTACGTGATTTTTAAAATTATTATTAGGTTTATGATAGATTTTTATTGAATTTTGATCAAATTATAATTTTAAAAGGCACATTAATTTTAAAATGAAACAAAAATAAACATAAATTTTAGGGTTAGCATTACTCGGTAGGGAGGGCCTACACAAAGGAGACCTAGTGGCACTCTGTTAAGACTAAGTTGGACCCTAGTCTTGATCCTAATCCTACCAATCAGATTATGGAGGACTTAAACTGAGGTAATCAAACGTGTCACGCAAGAGTTATTTTATTGATTTTTAATTCAAAAGTATCTCTTTTTGTTGTATCAATGTGACACAATCCTATGAATTTTGGATAATGCATGATTTATTTGTTTTTTTTTTTTCAATTATTAGAATATAATATAGATGATTAAGTTGACCATTTTTTATAAGTTTAAACTTTTTGAATAAGTGATGATTTACATGGTATTAAAAAAGCAAAGGTCTAGAATTCTCTCTCATCCACTATATTTAAGTTAAAAATTTCACATGTTAGGCTTCACTTGTTGAGGAAGAGATGAGCCTACACATAAAAGAGAGTATTAAAATATAATTTAAATGATTAAGTTTACATTTTTCTATCTGACTTAATAAAATAGTAATTCAACAGTGAGTAAAATATGAGAATCGTAGTCAAGTAAAAAAAATTAATTAGGAGCCCTACGCCACCCAAATAGTAGTTGGACTTTTTAAATGGGACAATCCCTACCTCATGAATGTACTGAAGCAGTAACATTCAGAAAGTAAGTAATGATATATATATAGATAGATAGATAGATAGATATCACACTTTCTAATTTCTATGCAGCTTTGCAAGCAGAGCTCGTGCAATAGCCTTATGATGATGGCAAGACTTCTTCCTTATATTTGCTTTATTTCACTCATCTTGCTTATGGAAGCACAAGTAGCCTGTCCAAGGTCTACTCCGACTGATGAAGGTGAGGGTTTTGTTTGTTCTTTTAATAATCTATATACAGAATCAGGATTTCAAAGAATTTTTAATGAAGGTATTCTATTGAGTAGAGTTCTTCAATTCAATCATTTTTATCACTTTATTATTCACTATATTAAAAAAAAAAATCCTGATCCATATATACGTACTAAACTTTTCGTCCATATATTAAGACCTCATCCTAATGAAGCATTTAGTGGCAGCAATAGTGCCATCTACTAGAGTGGCCGGAATTAAAAAATGGTCTTCTATTACATATTCTCTATTATTTTGCATAAGTTTTCAATAACTTAGTAAGGAAAATGCGAAATTAAGAAAAGTTGGGACACCAGAGTACTTCCAATAAAGAAACTAATTTGATAAGATTTTTTTTTTTAATTCAATACGGGAAAAAGGGCTATAGGGTATACAACTAATTTGATAAGATCGATGGTGCAGTGGAAGCCCTCAAGGAAATAGCTGGACAATTAGGGAAAAAAGACTGGAACTGGAGCATAGACCCATGCAATATTAACGACACAATAAGCTGGAGGACACCAAAGATGGAGTGGAGGCCGTTGTACAACAATAGTGTCCTTTGCAATTGCTCCTACCCTGGAGGTGTTTGCCACATAGAAAACATGTAAGCTCCCTTCTACTAAAACCTATAGTATTTTTCTTGATATAGGACGAAATAAAGGGTCGATTTCTATGCTTGGGTTAATTCTTGATATTTTATTTATATTTTAGATTTCTAGCTTTTAAGAATTAGTTCCTTATATTAAATCGTAAAATGATTAAGGATTCTTTGATCCTTAATATAACTTACACATCCCATCTACAAGGAATAGCTCTTCCTCTTGTCTCTCCGATCTTAAGGTGAAGGGTTTGGTCCTAAATAATCCAAGACAATGGAATATCCAAAGAAAATTAAAGTAAAGATTGGTGATAATCTCATTAGAGTTTGTTGGGACTTGGGCCAGCAATCCACTCATGGGGACCCTTTCATCTAAGGGCCCAATCAACAGTCGAGATCAGTTTTCTGGCCCCAGCCGCTCGAGGCATTGTACATTGCGAGCACCCGAGGGCCACCCCCCTCTGAGCAAATTAAGGCGATCGCTTACACGATCGGACGACGCTTGGCTCATCCTCCCAAATCAGGCACTCAAAGTATCTGCCCTTGTCAACTATAGGCAGATGGGCCATGAGCGATCCTCCTATCATTCCTTAAGTCACCGAATGTCATAAAAAAGTACACAGCACATCAAATCCTAGCCAATCCCTTACTCAGCTCACGACTTCAAGCATGGGAGGATGAGGTCATCTCAAACCAACACATAGCATGAAGTCTTGCCTTAAGCCACATTACGCCCCCAACTCAGGGATTCGTGGGCCAGGGGGATCAGCTTCATTAAAAACCAACTTAGCCTATATATCACGAGGAAGGGGGGAGAGTAACGAGAGTTGAGCATTATGATCTTTTTCAAAACACCACACTTGAGCTAATCGTGTGTAGATTACAATTCTGGAGCAATAGTATTGACTTAGGCATTAAAGCTATCTCCTACCAGTCTGCTTCGACAAGCTCTTTGCCCCATTGTTTGCTATCTTGCAAGTCTTTCTAATTAGGATCCAAAAGTGAAGAAAATAGTGGGTCAATGCATCCTTTATAGTGATGCCCTTTCTCAAGCAATACAACTTTTTATTAAAGAAATGCAACCCTTGGAAGGATTGTCATTATTCTTACCAAAAGACACTTCCAATGAGAACCCATCACTATGGGAGATAATTGAATATGTGGGGTACACACATAGAGGTGTACAATCGGTTGCGATTGCGGTTATTCCTTCCTAATCGTAATCGGTTTAGGCAGTTATTCATTTTAAATAATCGCAATTGCTAGGCTAGTTAGCGATTATGCTGTTATTAAGGCCGATTATTAACCGATAATTACTTTTCATAAAAATTTAAAAGACCTTTTTTTAGCCATAAATTGTACACTATTTCAGTTATCCTTTTGAAATAACCACATATTAAAAACCTCCATATTAAAATAAACATAAATACACATAAAATCAAACAAGCCTTCGTTTAGAAGGCTGGTGTTAGTAGTTGTTGGTGCAATTTTCAGGTCATATTCTCATTGTGGACCAATGGCCCATTTGCACATGTGACGACCTAGTTGGGTTGGGGATTCATCGGTGCCTGGACGAACCGACTCCTGCAAAATAAGTAAGTCGTCAGAGGATCCTCAGCTGGAGCCGATGACACTCAGATGATTAAGTCAGCAAGTTGCTGCTTGGAGTGAGGAAACCGCAGGGGTTTCATAAATAGCAGCCCGGGGGCTGAGTTTGGAAGGATAAGCTAAAAATGGTGAATCTCAGCTTGAAGTCGCTTTCATTCACTGAAAATGGCCCTTATCTAGTATAGGCCATTATTTTAGCTCATGATGGCTTCTTTTAAGCTTTTTTACCTTTATTTTCTTGTTCTAACTTCAGTTCAAAGTTACCTCGATATCTCTATTTATAGTCTGCTTCGGATGTCGGTGGAGGGGGCTCCTTTATCGCATTAGCCTTGGAGTTGGAGCCCATGAATGCGTCATGGTGATATGACCTGGCGACACGTGTCGGCTTCGGATGTAGCCCATACCCTGCATGTTGGTGTAACACTTCGGCAAAATTATTAAACTGGTAATGACTTAATGATTCGCCTCACAGCCTTAACCCACTAGGGCTAAAACTCGGGAATCTCACACTCTCTGAAAAGAGTTTACAGCAGAAGACTTATCACTTACATATAGAGATATCAACTAATTTAAATCCAAAATCACAATAATACCAGAGTTAAACTAAAAACATCATAACATAGATAGTGATATCTCTTAAATCTACGGTCAAAGACCAGTCATCAACAAGATACAAGATCAAACTAAAGTCATAAATAGCATAACATTTTGAAGCCTAATTTTCAAAAGGTAAAGCATGTGGATGATATCTATCATATCACGATGGGTATCGCCTTGCCTCTCCACACGTCCAACAGTCACATCGGTCCAACTCCTCAAAGATAATCCTGAGCAAACTCTCCAAAATCACCAGATGCATCTCCAGTACCATTGTAATTTAAGCTATCTATAAAACAACACATGTTTTATAGGTGAAAAAGATACAAATGTAAGTCCACGACTTAGTGAATACAAATACACATGATGTACAGTTTATCATTTAGTGAACTCAGTTGTTTACTAAAAGCTTGTAAATCAGAAGTAGTAATACAGATGATGTCTTTTGTTGAATCAAACAATGTCATAGTAAAGCATTATACTTATATAGTACATGATATATTAAATGAACATGTTATATGTTAATCAATATGGCTACCCTAAACATTAATCCCATTTCGGTAGAGTTTGCACGTTCTTGGAAGAACATATGGTACAACACCTGTGCTCCGGATATTGCACAAATATATTGTCTTATACTAGTAGTCCAACCAAGTCCGACCTCAGGTGACCCACGCTACTAGCAAAACCATAACCGTGATCCCATCCGAATAATGGTGCACTAGTCACAAATGCAACCATTGGATCCAATGCCAAATATAAAAATAAATCTCTTTGATTATAGAAATAACTTGTAATAATAGTAACCCATGACTGTTTTTCCGCACAAGACGGTGTACCATTTTCTACAATGCAATCTTAATATTTCACTGTATTTTATATGCATGCATTTTACAAACTCATCACAACCCTACCCAAGGCTTACCTAACCTTGTTTAACATTTTGGGGTATTACAATTAGGCTTTAAGCGGGCTCGAGGCCGATGTAACGTGTACTTTACTTAACATTTTGAGGCCCGATGCAAGAAGATTCGGATATGCTAGGTCCCACTCGGGATACTGAGTTGATGAGGATAGAAAGAAGGCGATCACAAGAGGCGAAGTCAGGAGCTAACCCTGCGTTATGCTACAACTTCCGATTGCCGAATGGCTAAGCACTCAAACCTCGAAACTACTGAGACCGATCTTGTCGGTCATTGTTGTTAGTCAAAAAGTGATATCTACACTCTGTACTGCTTGGATACGTGATAGGATTCTTTGATTCCTTTTCAGAGATGGGTCAAATCACTCTGCGAGACCCTTACTGTTTGTGCTGCGGTATTGTCTCCTGATAGGAATCGAATGAAGGGTTGATGGGTCGGTGACGAGATGGGGCCCCGACCATCGAATAAGCCCACACAGTGGTCACCTCTGGCAGGCTCCAACCACTATTGGGCTTTCGTTGTTTTCTCTGCAGTTTTGTTCTCTAGCAGTAGTTTATTTCCCAACAATATTAGAGCAATTTATCATCATAAAGCTCAGTACCCTCACAATCAAGTCCGTGGTTATTGCTTAGAGGATCTTAATTCTCTACTTTTGGGAATGAAGCTCACAATAAGTTAAATTTGCCGAGACACTCATAACCATCATACCAAAAGATTCATGAAAAGATGTTAAAAAAACTAGGTGAATTATTGATACAAAAATAATGGGGGGTGGCCGAAGTTAAAACTAAGTTAAATGGGGATGGCCGAACCACCCCCCAGCCGGCCATAGGGGGTGGCTTGAGCCACCCTTATGGCCAAAATGAGGGTGGCCGGCAAGCCCCAAAGAAGGGTTTTTTATTTTATTTTTTTATTTTTTTATTTTTTTATTTTATTATTATTTTTTCACACGTGGCATATAAATCATAGGTACTTCCTGTGATACGCCTATGTGAAGTATACATGCGGCGCTTGGGGACAGGTGTCGGCATATTAGGGTGCCTCACGTGGTGAAAGGGTGGCTCAAGCCCTTCTGTTAACTACAATAATGAAACTGTGATGAAAGTACCAAGCAGTGAATGACGGTTAACGTCAGTACCACTGGTGAAATTTTTTGAAACTGTGGTATCGATATGATTTTGATACAAAGCACATATACCAAATTGCAATTAACCCTAAAAAATAAACTAATGACCCACTGCTACCGTGGTTCTTCACAAGATCCACAGCAGTGACCCACGGCCATTGTAGGTCTTCGCAAGACCCACGGCCGTCGTGGGTCACTAGACCTATAGCAGCCGATTGGATTTGCAAGTCGTGAGTCTTCACCAGTTTTTGTGGGTTGCTTTTTTAAAAAAGAAAAAAAAAATATTTATAGCTGTACTTTTTTTTTCTTTTGAAAAAAAGAAAATTACAGGCGTTTTTGTCTTTTTTACGGGACAAAAAAGATATATTGCATTTTTTTTTTAATAAGTTCAGAGAAAATATTGCTTGAATTGGAAGTTTGAAAAAATAGTTAAGGGATATTGTACTTTTCAAAAAAAAATGAAATGATATTTTTCCATCCCGTCCATCTACTAGCATTACTCCTTTCCTTTCTCACTGTGTCTCCGTCAATTTCTCTCTCGCTCCCTCTCACTTTCTGTTGGTGAAGGTTGTTGGCTGTCGGTAGTCGCCGATGGGTCAGAGAGAGGTCGTAGTTTTTTTACCAGGGCCACACCAGTCAGACGGGCCTATCGGAATTCGTCGAGTAAGACCCATAATATGTTTCGGTTACCAAAGCATTAGAATTCTGGTTTCTTCAAGGTTTGCTGCAATCGCTGCCACACCGCTGCGGAAACCCAGATCCATCACAACACCGTGAATTGAATCGATAAGGGATTGAATGGGTATGTTGGAGAATTTCGAATGATGGCTAGAAGACTGAGCTAAAGTTTTTGATATCGAGTTGCATAAGGGAATGAATATGAAATGAGTCACAACAGAAATATATGTAGAACATAAAATTAGTACATTTGTTGGTTGTGGGAATTTAGTCTTTACGATTATTCATATTCAAGTTCATATTTTTGAAAGTTGCACATTTGATTGGATTATGGTTAACCTGTAACTATCATTTTTTTAGAGTTCTTCAAGGACAGGATCTAGCTGGTAGACTTCCACCAGCTCTGGTGAAGCTACCATACCTGAAGACAGTGTAAGAAGAGTAATCCTTATTTGTTTTACTTGTTAGAACCTGAAAACTAATTTATACTTCTAATTGCACAATTCTCTTGGTAGTAATCTCAATCGCAACTACCTCAATGGTAAGATACCACGTGAATGGGCTTCTATGCAGTTGGAAGTTTTGTAAGTGAGTTCTCAGTTCATGTCCAAGGTTAGCTATTAAATGCTTGTTCTTATTGAATTAGATGAACTCACTGCAGGGTCCTCAGTGTGAACAATTTATTAGGAGAAATTCCAAACTACTTGGGAAGCATGACCACTCTCCAAGTTTTGTATGCTCTTATTATATCTTTCTTTCTCGCCAATTGTTTTCACAGTAAAATTGTGTCATAGTTTTGTTTGGTCTAGCCCTGCTTTAACTTTTAAGGGCATTATACACTCATCAGGAGCTTAGAGAACAATATGTTTTCTGGAAATATTCCACCTGAGCTTGGACAATTGGTTAATTTGGAGCGACTGTAAGTATTTCTTTCTCGTCTTTTATTTGACTTTTCATATCACATTTGATAAGTCATTTCTAAATTCTCAATGTTGTACTTAAATCACTTCACTCTTGAATTGCTATGAACTTTCCTTTTGGTGACTGCAGCATCCTTAGTGCTAACAATCTAACAGGAAAGTTGCCCGTGAATTTCACCCGCCTAAACAAATTAAGAGAATTGTAAGTGTTTGTAACCTTTTACACTACCGTACTTATGATAACAATCGATTTCTCCTAGAAAAATCCTCAATGTTTTATGTCATTTAGTTTCTTTCATTTTTGGCCACATGCAGTAGGATTAGTAGTAACAACTTCACAGGAAATATACCAGATTATTTCCAAAGTTGGAAGCAACTTGAGCAATTGTAAGTATGCTTTCCTGTTATTCATTCTAAATCTCCTTGTAGAATATTCAAGTGTAATGTAAACCATTAGAATTGTGTTTTTAACAGAGAGATTCAAGCTAGCGGTCTTGAGGGGCCCATTCCTTCTAGCATTTCTGTCCTAAGTAGTTTAACCGATCTGTAAGTTCTGCCTTCGAAGCACTCTTTTGGGTTGCATAATCTATGTTGTATCTTCATGTGATACTCAAATTAACAAGAAGTGTTGCTTAAGACCCTAACAGTTATTAATAGTGCAATTTGGTGCAGAAGGATTAGTGACTTACTTGGTCAGGATTCTAAATTTCCAACCTTAACCAACATGACAGGCATGATTAGATTGTAAGTGATTCTTTTTCTGTAAATTTTCAACAACTCAAATGATACAAGTTTATAGCAATTTTGCTTAGATGGCAGCGGCTGACATTGCAGGATGTTGAGGAGCTGCAATCTCTACGGATCGATCCCCGCATCTATATCAAGAATGACAGGACTACAAATTCTGTAGTTCTTCTTTCCTTTATGTTTCCTCTCTTTTTTTGTTTTTGTTTCGTTACTGAAATATTACTCAACTACAAACCCCAGATGGTTGGATTATCTCCATGAAGAACATTATATTGTGCATACATACAGTTGTAAAGTTTTCTTTTTTCCTATTTGTTTTTGGTAGTATAAGTAGATATCGGCATATTAAAATTTATGGATTGTGGGTTTTTATGGTACCCTTTTCTTAAAGCTAGTCNACGATTATTCATTTTCAAGTTCATATTTTTGAAAGTTGCACATTTGATTGGATTATGGTTAACCTGTAAATATCCTTTTTATACAGAGTTCTTCAAGGAGAGGATCTAGCTGGTATACTTCCACCAGCTCTGGTGAAGCTACCATACCTGAAGACAGTGTAAGAATAGTAACCCTTATTTGTTTTACTTGTTAGAACCTGAAAACTAATTTATACTTCAAATTGCACAATTATCTTGATTGTAGTAATCTCAATTTCAACTACCTCAGTGGTAAGATACCACCTGAATGGGCTTCTATGCAGTTGGAAGTTTTGTAAGTGAGTTCTCAGTTCATGTTCAAGGTTAGCTATTAAATGCTCGTTCTTATTGAATTAGATGAACTCACTGCAGGCTCCTCAGTGTGAACAATTTATCAGGGTCAATTCCAAGCTACTTGGGAAACATCACCACTCTCCAAGTTTTGTATGCCCTTATTATATCTTTCTTTCTCGCCAATTGTTTTCACAGTAAAATTGTGTCATTGTTTTGTTTGGTCTAGCCCTGCTTTAATTTTTTAGGGCATTATACACTCATCAGGAGCTTAGAGAACAATATGTTTTCTGGAAATATTCCACCTGAGCTTGGACAATTGGTTAATTTGGAGCGACTGTAAGTATTTCTTTCTCGTCTTTTATTTGACTTTTCATATCACATTTGATTAGTCATTTCTAAATTCTCAATGTTGTACTTAAATCACTTTACACTTGAATTGCTATGAACTTTCCTTTTGGTGACTGCAGCATTCTTAGTGCTAACAATCTAACAGGAAAGTTACCCACGGCTTTCACCCACCTAAACAAATTAATAGAATTGTAAGTGCTTGTAACCTTTTACACTACTGTACTTATGATAACATTCGATTTCTCCTAGAAAAATCCTCATGTTTTATGTCATTTAGTTTCTTTCATTTTTGGCCACATGCAGTAGGATTAGTAGTAACAACTTCACAGGAAAGATACCAGATTATTTTCAAAGTTGGAAGCAACTTGAGCAATTGTAAGTATGCTTTCCTGTTATTCATTCTAAATCTCCTTGTAGAATATTCAAGTGTAATGTAACCCATTAGAATTGTGTTTTTAACAGAGAGATTCAAGCTAGTGGTCTTGAGGGGCCCATTCCTTCTAGCATTTCTATCCTGAGTAATTTAACCGATCTGTAAGTTCTGCCTTTGAAGTACTCTTTTGGGTTGCATAATCTCTCTCGTATCTTCATGTGATACTCAAATTGACAAGACGTGTTGCTTTAGACCCTAATTGTTATTAATAGTGCAATTTGGTGCAGAAGGATTAGTGACTTACTTGGTGAGGGTTCTAAATTTCCAACCTTAAGCAACATGACACGCATGAAAAGATTGTAAGTGATTCTTTTTCTGTAAATTTTCAACAACTCAAATGATACAAGTTTATAGCAATTTTGCTTAGATGACGGCGGTTGACAATGCAGGATGTTGAGGAGCTGCAATCTCTACGGACCAATCCCGGCATCGATATCAAAACTGCCAGTACTACAAACTCTGTAGTTCATCTTTCCTTTCTGTTTTCCTCTCCTTTTTTGTTTTTTGTTTCATTTACTGAAATATTACTCAACTACAAACCGGTTGGATTATCTTCATTAAGAACATTATACTGTACATACATACAGGTGTAAAGTTTTCTTTTTTCCTAATTGTTTTAGGCAGTATAAGTACATATTGGCATATTTAAATTTATGGACTTTGGGTTTTCATGGTATCCTTTCCTTAAAGCTAGTAGTGGATAACTATTTCAATACAGAATTTGGTCATTCTTTTCTAGAATTAAGATCATCTGCTGAAACCATCAAACTGAGGTGTAGTTTTGGAGTAAGATTAGTTTGTAAAAAGGAGTGGGAAACATCGTTCATCTTATGAATATGTAATAATTGATTATCTGCTTTCATCCTTTAGCCTTTGAAAAACAATAATGATTGCTTCTAATCTTTAAAGTCTACACCTTTTAGAAAGTAGCTACCTAAGGTTGTCAACCAATACTCATTGTAAGAATGGCAGTGATGATCCACCCCCTCCTACTCGTTTGGCCCATTGTGGCAACTGCCGTAAGATACATTTGAATAATGCGTACTCTAGTTAAGCTGTCTATGTATTCTGTTCTAAGCTACATCTCCACTGTTACATGGACACTCAAGTCTCTCTTTCAATTTTTCTTCCTTTATATTATGTTTCTTGACTCTATACTTTAAGATTATCCGGACATTTATGTCTCATTTTATAATCCTTCTTTTCTGTTATTATAACGCCTTCATCATTATATCTATGCAGAGATCTCAGCTTCAACAAATTGGAAGGAAATGTTCCAGATTTTAAAGATCAAGCGTATTTGGAAATCATGTAAGTGTGGATTTAAAACCCTAAATCTAGCTCTATTGCAGAGAAGCTCAGATAAATAATTAAAAAGCAGCTTAAAGCACAAAAATAATAATGATTTGGCTTTTCTCCTATGTTTATAGGTGAAGATATAAGGAATTTCACTATCAACAAAGAGATTATATTGCTTATGGTTACCGATACACATATGTATATACATACATAATATACATTTATATATGTATATATCACCACAAAGTATATTTTACATTCTAATATTTCTATTTTCTCCTTTAGTAATGATATAAATAAGTGTTTAACAAGAGCACAGTTATGTTGCTATTTCAACAGGATTCTTACAAGCAACTTGCTGAATGGGACTATTCCAGACTGGATCAAAAACCGAGATATTGCCGAGTATATAATTCATCTTGAACTCTATTTGAAATTTACATGACATGTTCTTTTTCTTTAATTTTTTATGTTTATGAAGATATATAATCTTTACAGACATCCTAATGTTCAAATATACATTACTTTGGATCGGACATTGCTTCATCTCATGAACCCTTTATGGTTAGCGGTAGATCTCCTTCAATCATATTGAATGGGTGAATTCAACCGATTTTGTTGGCAGCATAGATTTGCTTCTTGCACCATGTGACTCCAGTAAAAAAGAGTTGAGGGAAATTTCTTTTTTCCATTGTTATGCTAGATCTCTGTTATTTGGAAATTCCATGTTGACAATTAATTTTTAGTTGCTTATGGTAGTTTGGTGACCTTAGCTTGAATTGAGAGGTTAAACTACTGATTTAGTACATGTTAGATGCGGTCAGTCAAACTATTTCTGTAAAGGTTAGATGTTATATGTCTAGGTGTTTCTGGAACATTCAAATGAATTCCTTTTACAATTATTTTTAATCTATCAAAACCTTTTCAAAAATACTTTTTCTTTTCTTATGGATTGATAATGAGTTATTATTGAAAATATGTTTTTGTGCAGTCAAATGGATCTTTCTTACAATAACTTTCCAAAAAGCTCTGCGCCACGTACTTGTCGAGAAAGCCTGTAAGAACTTTTCTCATCCTTTTTAATCTTAATTTAAGTTTACTTGAGGTTTGCATACTTACCCTCTTCACAAGCTTTTAGTTTTTCAAAACTAAGTAGGTTCTCATTTCTTCAGGAATTTGTTTCAGAGCTTCTCTCAACAGGACAACTTGTAAGCTTCTAACTTGTAAACTTATACGAAGAACCAATGTTTCTCGGATTTGGCTTACATTTTGTAGAAAAATAACATGACGTCTCTTGTTATTTTAAATCTACGGTCAAGATTAAAACTTCCCCATTTTTAGTCCAAACGACGTTGTTTTAAAGGAAACTGGTAGAAGTTTTCTAAACTCTGTTTGCACCAAACGAAAACTGTCCTCTTCCTTCTTAACCCATTTCCACTTTCTCTCTCATTCTGTAAATTCGTCTTTCAAACCTCTTTTCAGTACTTTCCTCTCTCTCTTTTTACTCATTATCTTCCATAACTCTGACAATTTCAAAGCCATATTTTTCTCTCTTCTCCATCTCTCTCCCATTTTTGACTCTTTCCCACTTTAAATGAAGTGAAAGATGTTGCCTCTCTCTACAAAAACCAGGCCTTGTTTTTTGTTTTCTACAAAACCAGTTAAACAGTCCTCATGGTTGGCTGAGAAAAGAGGGTTAAAAGCTCAAAAATTTGATAGGAAAATAGTTATTATTTTGGTCCCTGAGGATTTTGTCCCTTTGAGTGTCGCTTTGGCTAAATTCATGAAGGAAGGGCTACTGCGTCGATCAGGTTTCTTTGGTATTGTAGAGTTGACCATTCCTCTTTCATAGCATTCATATGATTCCAAAAAAAATTATTAATTTAAGATATTGTTAGCACTAAAATGTTTCCATGGAAACTTCATTTTTAACGATATATATTATTGTGATTTAGTTTCTCTCAGACTTGTTCTATTTGACCCGTTGTTGTGTTGCTGAAAATAGTCAATACGAATTTGCAAAAAGAAAGTGGAAGTGGGTGAAGAAGGAAGAAGAGGACATGCAAATGGTTTTTAAAAAATTTTGTTAGTTCCCTTGAAGCTATGTCGTTTTGGCTAAAAATGGGGAAGCTTTAATCTTAGCTGTAGATTTAAAATAATAGGAGATGTCCTGTTATTTTTCTATAGGATGTAAGCCGGATCCATGTTTTTCTCTTTTTTTTTTTTTTTGTTCTTTTTCTTTTTAGATTTTATTTTGGAGAAGCATTTCCTTTTTTTTCATTCTAATTTTGCTAAGTTCACACTTCTTTCTTGTATGACGCTAATTAAGAACACTTGGCGGCGAGTGCCTGCAGCCCTATCCATGCTCAAAAGGTAATTATATTACCTTATTCAAATTGAGGTGTATGTTTTAATTATGTTGTCAAGCACTCTTTATAATATTTTCTTTCATAATTAAATGAAAGAAAAACACGGTAAAATATTTCTCTTGTTATTGGCAACCTTAGTAAATGAAGCAAGAGAAGTTAATACATAATTTCTTTTTGCTATATAATCTTTCTTGTATCTACTTCATTAAAAAGTTGTTGTTTTTGTTTCTTGGTAGATCGGTTCTCATTATATATAAATTGTGGTGGAAGTCCAACCTCTATTGGAAACAAAGAGTACGAAGGGGATCAAAACGAAGCAGGAGCAGCAAAATTTGTTTATAACACCCCTAGATGGGGCTTCAGTAGCAGCGGAAATTTTTGGGATACCAATAGAACCTCAGATCTATACATAGCAAATAATGTGTCAATACTAAGAGTGAAGAACTCTGAATTATTCACGAGTGCACGGCTCTCTCCTCTTTCTCTGACATATTATGCACGCTGCTTGGCAAATGGAAATTATACTGTGAAACTATACTTTGCAGAGATAGTATTAAGAGACAACATATCTTTTTATGGTCTTGGGAGACGGATATTTGATATTTATATCCAGGTATGACATCATATTTGTTTCACTTTATACATAGAACACAATTTTGTTGATTTAATTTCTTACAGGAAAAATTGGTGCGGAAGGATTTTGATATTGAACATGAAGCACAAGGTGTTGATAAAGCAATTTCTCTGGAATTTAAAGCAGTCGTGAGGAATAAGACTATACAAATCCGCTTTCGTTGGGCTGGGAAAGGGACAACAGCTGTCCCAAAGAGAGGAACATATGGTCCTCTCATCTCAGCTATCTCAATTAAATCTGGTAACCATTTATTGGACTATGAGAATCTTTTTACTATCCAGCTTCTTCCATACTTATTATATTGATGAACAGTAAAAACATAGCACGAAATAGTTGAGGTAGAAACCTATGATTATGTTCTGTAAAAAGTATTACCCAAAACAAGATTAAACTGCAACTAGAAGGAAGAAATCAAAACTTTTATAATCTTCTTTATACTCTTACTCTGATATTCGTGTGTTTGAACCATCCATTCATATCTTGTTTTAGATTGGTCCACCTATGTCTATCTGTATGATACTACTTGTATTCCAGAATGCAACTTTATAATTAGTTTCCTTAACTATTTTTCTCTTCTGCAGATTTCAGTCCCCCTAACAAGAAGATATTCATTGTTGTTGGAGTTGTAGTATCAGTGCTATTGCTCATTTTTATGATTTTAGGCATTCGAATGTGGAAAATCAATAGAGGCAGGATATCAAGGGAAAAAGGTAATCAACAGGCGCTCATTTTGATGTAGAAATTAGATAGGATCATTTTTATCTTCTCCAACTATTCACGACGTTGAAACAATGTATAGCAATTTCCCAAGGGCTTTATATACTATTGCAGTCTGCATGTTATATTATTTAACATTTTCTGTTGATGAAAAATCAACAATCCAAAGTACACCATGAAAGCAATTATACTGTTGCTGGATTGCAGAGCATAAGAATCTGTCTTCATGATAGCTTTCTTGGGCTTCTTCGGTACTGTTTTTGGAGTTAGTTAGTTTCAATCATCATCATAAATCATATGACTAAATCATTCAAAAATATGAGATCATTGTTTTTTCATAAAATCTTAATGAAGGCATATTTACATGAGAGATGGATGACTTGAGGTCACTGAGTAGATAAATGTCTAAGAAGGACCCATATTTTTTATAAAAAAATGTGAGAGATAAAAGATTATGGATTTCAATTAACTCTCTTTTTGAAATGTCATCTAAATGATCTTTATCATAATTGTTGAAAAGAACAAAAAGGCAAATCTCTTGGTAATAGGCACCAATGAAGTTCCTCTCTTTTTATTTTTTATTTTTTGATTCCCAATACACCTGTGATTGGGAAACAAAATGAAACCCTAAATCTTGTAAAAACTTGGGGTTTATGTGTATGACCAACTGCAGTATGGTACTTTCTCACTGCATTTGTTTGGTCGCATTCCATCTGACATCTTCTAAGTAGTCAATGGACACAACAATACTAATTAAAAAATAAATCATATCATTTATAAGATGTAATGTGACATCTTAGCCTCACCTT
This sequence comes from Betula pendula, assembly GCA_900184695.1. NCBI lineage: Eukaryota > Viridiplantae > Streptophyta > Magnoliopsida > Fagales > Betulaceae > Betula > Betula pendula. The sequence goes on along the minus strand of FXXK01001569.1, from coordinate 4,375 downwards.
TTCATTCCTTTTGACAGAGCTGAGAGGATTAGATCTACAAACTGGTTTTTTCACCTATAGGCAAATCAAAGCAGCCACTGACAACTTTGATGCTGCAAATAAGATTGGGTAAAGTGGTTTTGGATCTGTATACAAGGTATCCCACAACGTCATCTTCCTTCAAATTTAAGATATCTATTTTTTCTCTTATCGATGATACCTAGAGGCATCTCATTAGATAATGAATACATACCTGAAGATATATATTTTTCTATTTCTGATGCAGGGTATACTGTTAGATGGTACTATAATTGCAGTTAAGAAACTTTCTGCAAAATCAAATCAAGGAAATCGTGAATTTGTGAACGAAATAGGAATGATATCTGCTTTACAACACCCAAATCTTGTTAGATTGTATGGATGTTGTGTTGAAGGAAAGCAACTCTTCTTGGTATATGAATACATGGAAAACAATAGCCTAGCACGTGCTTTGTTTGGTAAGCCTAAGGTTTTCACTTTAGTATTTTATGTTGATTGTAGAATGCTTACAAACTTAAAACTGAGAATGGCCTATATTAAGAACTAAGTTGATGAGTTCCCCATTGGACAATCTACAAAATATGTAGGTCCAGAGGAATACCATTTAAACTTAGACTGGCCTTCAAGGCAGAAAATATGTGTTGGCATAGTAAGAGGTTTGGCTTTCTTGCATGAGGAATCAACACTAAGAATTGTTCATAGAGACATCAAAACTACCAATGTCCTATTGGATAGGGACCTTAACTCAAAGATTTCTGACTTTGGTTTGGCCAAGCTTGATGAAGAGGAAAACACCCATATCACCACGCGAGTCGCTGGAACAATGTGAGCTACCTTTTTCCCTCGTTTCTTCAATGTGGAGTCTTTTGTGATTTTATTCTTCTGTTTGATTTGCCTCCCAAGTTATTGACCAAGAGAGAAAAAGGAACAAATATTGATTGATCTTTATGTGTCTATGAGATATTGCCCTAAAAGTAAACCTGAGCATGGAAGCATTCAAAGTCTCTGCATATCAAAAAAGTTTGCAAATGGAATATGATATAGACGTCCTGGATTAAGTGTTTGGTAGGATTTTTATATGTCAGCTGTTTGCATTTGCAACACAACCATACTTACAGAGAAATTCATAGCTACATCAATTATCAACCAGTTTTCAAGCGTTGAAACTTAGAATCAGCTCAATTTCCATGCAAAATAAAAATTGCAGGGTGCAGAAAAGCAAAAAAAAAAGGAGACAAATATGTTTATTCAACCTCTAAAGTAAATGCTACCCCTAAACAACAACTCCCTTTAAAATTAAAAAATAAACAATACAGAGAAATTTGTGCTCAATTATTCTATCATCCTTCACTCTCAAAAACCAATAAGTTTTTTTTTTTTGCAAAGTCTCTCAAAAACCAATATTTTCAAAGGGAAAAAATAAATTATTGAGATCTTGCTGAATCTAAGAACCACACCCCCGTTAAACTTGAACTCAATGACCAAACAAATTGTGTGGCTAAAGTTATATGACTACATTGGTTCTCCACTTGCACTGTGCAAAGGTAATGACATGTTCTTCTTTCTGACAAAAATTTTATGTATCTTTAACATAATGAAATTACCACTCAACCCTAGTAGCCTTATTGATTGCATAATTGCATTCTGAATGCAAATGAAATATGATTTGGTACCTAAGTTTCTCTTGATTCTTAAGTACTTTGTTGGATATGAAAGACCATAGCTTTGTACGAGTGATCTTTATTTATTTTTTGATAATTCATACTACTGATATAAGTCATAATATAATCTTCATTTGCAGAGGGTATATGGCACCAGAATATGCATTATGGGGTTATTTAACCTATAAAGCAGATGTCTATAGTTTTGGGATTGTTGCATTGGAAATTGTTACTGGGAAGAGCATCATGAAATATCAACCAAAAGAGAATTGTGTATCCCTTCTAGATTGGGTAAGATTGATCTTTTTCGTTTAATATATGCTACTATAAATAATGTCCGGAGGCCTGGCTGCTCTTTTGTCCCTTTCCACTCAATTTGGTCACTCTAATCTATTACTCTACCCTCAAGCAGCAAAATAAACTAACCTATATTGAAAGTGTTTGACTCCTTCACTTCACACTTGAGTTTGGCTTATTGACATGTATTTTTTCTTTAGTTATACTAGAAACTACACTTTTATTCAAGTACTATTCCACCCTGTTGACATAGCAGTGCCAATAAGCCCTTGAATTTTTATTTTTTATTTAATAAGGGTTGATTGACACTGTCACGCCAACAAGATGTGATAGTGGTAGGATAAAAGTGTGGTTTCTAGTATTACTCAGTTTTTTCTATGTGCGTATGGCTGCTTATTCTCTTTTGTTGATTTGCTACTTATCATTTCCATTCTCTTTTATATGCTTATTATAGGCGCTTGTTCTACAAAAAAAGGGTAATCTAATGGAGCTGGTGGATCCAAAGTTGGTTTCCGAGTTAAACAATGAGGAAGCTATTAGAATGATCAAAGTAGCTCTCTTATGCACTAATTCATCGCCAACATTTAGACCCACCATGTCTGTAGTAGTAAGCATGCTCGAAGGCCAAACCATTGTTGATGAAGTCACCATGGATCCAAGTATATATGGCGATGAATTGGGGTTTAGTGCCATAAGAGACCAGTTTGAACAACTCCAACCCGTACCAATGAGCTCAAGTGGAGCAGAGAGCCTTATGCATTCATCAGACGCGACATGGGTTGGATCTTCTTCTACATATGCCCAGGATCTCTATCAAGCTAATCTTGATTCTCAGTAATTTCAGCATGCGATTGCCCCCAGCCATTCTAAATGCCATTTTTATAATTAATAAAGCAACATTTGCCATAGACAGCAAATGTGGGATTACCATGGGAAAGAGTTCGTGCCATTGTTGTTTTTTCCATTGTTGAATTCTGAATAAAAGAATATGCAGTAACATGACGCTGAAGATTGATCTATTGCTAAACACAATTGCATATATCTTATGGATATACCCTTTAATTGTCTCTGCTTATCCTGTTCGAGAAAAGTGGTGCTTTTAGACTGCATTTACTTATAATAATTTGATGTCTTTCTTTCTCATGTTTTAGTGATTGAAATCATATTCTCTAGTCGTATTTTCTACATGGAAAATGATAGCATTGATGAATTATCACATATTCTAAAAACCAAAGCTTTATTCTAACGTTCCTTGTAGAAATACAAAACAAATAGGGAAAAGTTCACACACTTCCTCAAACTATCATCCAATTAACAATATTTTTCAAATTTTTAATTGTGATAATATTCTCCCAAACTACCAAACAGGTGTCAATATTTCCCAAAGCCAGCAAAAAGACAAAAATGACTTTATAACTTTTTCAATAAGACAAAAATACCCTTACCAATTCGAAATAATAATAATAATAATAATAATAATAATAATAATAATTTGTTAATTTAATTTAATTTTTAAATAATTTTTGTTTTTAAACGAAAGTCTTTATAATTTTTTTTTAATTTTAAATTTAGCCAGTTGGGTATTATTATTATTATTATTATTATTTTAATTTTTAGTTTTAGTTTTTTCTATAATTTTTTATTCTATTTTATTAAGGGTATTTTCGTCATTAGGGGGACATTGACAATTGTTTGATAATTTAGGAGAACATTGTCACAATTAAAAGTTTGAGTGAGACATTGTCAATTGAGTAGTAGTTTGAGGGAGGTATGTGAACTTTTCCCTTCAATTAACAACAAGTACTACCTTTGATACTTTTTAAAACAGAGGCGGCAGTTTGATAATGACTCTTACCACGGG
>FXXK01001568.1:46407-75909 GCA_900184695.1 Betula pendula | reverse complement strand
GTCCCATGTCTTTTAGAATTCAGCAGTTGCAACCCGGATGGTAGAAAGTCAGCGATGCATCGTCTCTCTTGGCAATTGATGGTTCATTAACTCGGGTTGCATGTGCTAACTCGGGCCTCAAATGTTGATTTTTTAACTTGCTGGATTCTACTCTCAAGCTTCGACTACTGGGTTCTGCTCATCGGGCCCATAAACATTATTTTGTGTCATCTCATTCCTCACGTGATGATAACTTCTATAAACGACGTCGTTATTTTCTTCCTGCCTTCCATATATTCTTCCTAATATAACGGCTTCAAAGGCTCTCTAGATCTACTCTGCCTTCAACTCTCCCAGATTCTCCTCTTCAACTCCCCTAGAATCAGAACGATGTCCTAAACGAAGATGCCAATGGTTGACATGTTCTGCAGCAGAGTTTGTAGCAGGTGGACTGATATGAGTAGGAGGACTGACTTGAACAGCATTGGAACGAGAGGAGGTAGAGAGCTTTATATTTTGCACTAAAAAGAATAGGCCACCATGTTCTCTACTCTTGCCAATCGTTGTCCAATTTAATAGAAGCTGGATGAAACAAAAATTAGCACAAAAGATGATGCAGCAATGCAGAAATTTGATCAAATTGCTAACTGAGATCAAATTGAAGAAGGAAGGCACACAAAGGAAGTTTGTTAAGATTAAAGTTTTAGTGATCTTAACAGTCCCTATATGTGTAACATAAGCATATTTTTCATTAGGCAATTTGACAAATTTTGAGACAATAGAAGTAACAGGGGTGAGAAGAGATATTGAACAAACCATGTGATCTGTTGCCCCAGTATCAACAATCCATGGTGGATGAGAAAAATGATTATCAAGGTTAAATGATGATGAAGAACTGAAACCTGAATGTTTAAAGTTTGAAGTAAGATGGGAAAGAACACTACCTGCCATGTCTACAAACAGGTGGTCTTGAGTTGTGATGTTTTGAACAGAAGGTTGATCATTGAATGATTTCGGCTTGATCAATACTAGGATTTGCTCATAATGTTTGTGAAATCACCATTTAACCCAAAAGCTTAAACTAATAGGAAGAAGTAAATTTAATCACTTAATCAATAATTTTAACACTCTCCCTCACGTGTAGGCTCAAACTCCATTTTAATAGGTGAGGCCTAACGCGTAGAATATTTAATTGAAATAAGGGGTGAAATAACGAAGTCAAAATTTGAACTTAGGACCTTTGGCTCTGATACCATGTTTAATTATCACTTAACCCAAAAGCTTAAGCTAATAGGAAGAAGTAAATTTAATTAATTAATCAATAGTTTTAACAATGTTCTTGAGAGAAAGGCAAATGAGGAACATCACAATCTGACACTAGGTGTGCAGAAGAGGTGGTTTTTCCTTTGGTGAATTTAAAACCAGGAAGATAACCATGATTCCATGAACCTTGTAGCATTTGTCCACAGTATGACCCAAAATGCCACAGTAACTGCATCTAGGCCATTCCTTTCAAGTATTGTTTGGCTTGTATCCTTGAGATGACTGCTGTGTAGTAGTTGTAATCATAGCAGTAGAACTATGGTGATTAAGAGAATCAGCAAAAGAAACAACTTGTCTCTAGCGCTCTTCTTGAATGATGAGAAAAAACTTTGTTTATAGAAGGCAGTAGATCGATTAAAAGGATTTGGCCACGAACATGGGGAATGTTTCATTCAATCCCATTAAAAATTGAAAGGCGTACTATTGCACATGGTAATCAACAACATTCTTCATAGAACCACAAGGACAAGAGGGCAATGGAAGATAATTGTTAAGTTCATCCCACAATCCTTTCAAGGCGGTGAAATAAGAACTTACAGAAAGATTATCCTATGATAATGCAAAGATTGATTTTTGAATCTCATAGATTCGTGGTCTATTCTTTTGTGAGAAACAATCTTTGAAATCATTCCACATGTCTGTAGCTGTGTCAATGTAGATGATGCTTGCTGCAATTTCTTTCGACACTAAATTAAGGATCAATGAAAGCAGCATGTTGTTGCATTGGTACCATGCATAGCTATCCTCAAATGAATCATCAGGTTTTAGCAAAACACCATTGACAAAGCTGAGTTTGTGCTTGACGATCAATGCCATTTTCATTCCTCTGCTCCATGTGTTGTAATTGTCTCCCATTAGCTGTTGAGAAACTATAGTAGAACAAGGACCACACCATGGTGCAGGTAATATGGGATGATAGTATCCATGCTTAAATTCATTGAAGGATTACTAGATGAATTTATGGAAGAGAATCAGAGAAAAGAACAGAGAAAACAGAGTATTAAGCTAATATTGGTCTAATACCATATTGACAAACAGAGAGATATGTGATGAAAGAGATGGAGAGTGCGGAAGTAGGAAAACCAAGAAATATGATGTTTACAACTGATTATCATTAATTGAAGTGGAGAGAAAACAATGCAGTATATATTACAAGGGAAAGAACAAAGACCAGTAAAACTACATACATAATACGTGTTTGATTAGCTATATACAGCAAGAATTAGACAGTTAATCTATAGATAGACTACAGCTAAGTATTTACAGCTCATGTAACTAACTTATGTCCTATTGAAGCTGAAGTCCTGAGATGAGAGAGTGCTCGATTCAAATTGAGAGCGCTCAAGCCAAGTATGCGCTCAAACCAAGCTAGGTATGCGCTTGAGCCAAGTATTGTTTGAGAGTATGTCTAAAATTGATCAATACATTTTTTTCGTAAAAAATAAATAAATAAAATAAAAAAAAAGTTGGAAAGGCTCATGTGTGATCCTATTCTCTTATAAAAATAAAAATAACAAGGAGATTGGGTTGGGTGACAACTCCCAATCGGCAAAGAAACTATAACCAAAATTCTTTTTATCTCACATTAACTTAGAATCATGTGCATCTAAAGCACCTTTTACTAATAGCACTGTAGTTGCATAACCCAACACCTTTTTTTTTTTAATCTTTTTTCTTTTTTCTAGTTTTTTTAGTTTTTTAAATTTTTTACAAGAGTGATATAATTGCATTTTTATTATTTATTTGACAAACAAAATTGACAACATTTTCGAACTTGAAATAACTATAAACTCAAGTCTTTTAATTTTATATTAAAGTTTAAAAGTCAAAATCAGTAAAATATAATGAATTTTCATTATATTTTTCCACCCCCAACCGCTGTTTGGGGGTGGCCGAATTAGACGATGGTGGCCAAGCCACCCCCCGAAAATTGCTTGGGGTGGCTCGGCCACCCCCAAATGCAGCCACCCTTGAAAACTTATAGGGGTGGTTCGGCCACCCCATGGGTGGTTTCGAACCACCCCAAATTTTATTTTATTTTTTTCAATTTTTTTTAATATAAATATTATTTTTTGGAAAAAATCATATTTAATGCTTAAGTTTTTATCTGATTTGAATTTAATTTTTGGGTTTCTAATTGCAAGAACATGGTTTTTTAGGTTTTGCCCCATATTGTAAATAGGTCTCTCTATCACATTTCCGCCAAAATGAAATGGTTTTTCATATGTTACATGTGTTTCAATTGACACGCTAGCGTTCCATATGAACACCTAATATCAATGTCATATTATTAACGCCAAATCATCCATAAAAAAAAATAAAAACAAAAAAAAAAAAAGAAACCAAAAAAAAAAAAGGGACCTAACTCTAAAAATATAAACACATCTTCTTTGTCATCTTAATCTTTTAGATTTGTAGCGTTAGAGGAAAAACCATCTTCTTTGTCATCTTAATCTTTTAGATTTGTAGCGTTAGAGGAAAAACTATTAATTTTGATGTTGAGATAGGTTGTGGCGTGTCAAATGAGACACCTGTGACATATAGAAAATCGATCGTTAACTTTGACCGTAAAGTGATATAGAGACCAATTTAAAACTTGAGTAAAACTTAAGGACCTTGTTCTTAAAATTAAAAACTCAATGATTAAATTCAAATCAAATGAAAACTTAAGAATTAAATATAATTTTTTCCTTATTTTTTTAGTTGGGTTGAATAAATTTTGAACTGAGTTGAATAAATTTGAGTGGTGTAAGAAATTGACTTTTAAAAAGAATTGAGTTAGATGAAAAAAAAAAAAAACTGGGTTCCCAATCAAGCCCTTAAACACCAGAGCACCTAATTTAAATGAGCCGTGTCACCTATTTTCTTGACACATATTAATCGCGAGGAAGATTGTGACGTGTCGTGGATTAACACTTGAGCCAAGCACTGCCACTACTCTCACGTTCGATCGGCGCATACAACATATCTGGAAAATTTCAAGAAGTTTTATGTGTCTTGATTTCTTTGAAAAAAAATGTAATATTTAGTTTTTCTTTTCTACTTTTTATCCTACTTTTGGTTCCCAATTATCGAAATTTGCGTATAGAGAATGCTGTAAAAAATGTTGTGGTATTGTACATTTGTACATAGAGAGTCCTTTTTTTTTTTTTTACACTTTCTAAACAACTACCTTAAGATTAAATATTTTATTATGTATTTTTGGGAGGGGTCACTACACGAAAAATAGAAAAATATAATTTTTTATGTGTGTATTTTTGAGAGGAGGAAACTAAATGAAAAAAAAAAGAAAAAAAAAAAAAGAGGAAGAAGAAATTAAGCAAGCTCATTATTAACATGACAAAATTATATTTTGTCTTCTTTGTAGTATCTGTGTGATCATGAAATTAAAACTTTTGGAGGCTGTTGTCTGTCAAACTCCTCTTGGACTTGTACAAATTTGTTTGCTATCGAATCGATGACATTGCAGGCACAGTACTTGACTTTTNTTTATTTAGTTATTTATATATGGATTACAGCTTGTGCCCTTGTTTGGTGCGGTGATGGAACGTGCATGCATGACCAATGGAGCTGGATACACATGCAATTGCTACTTTTTCTTTTTTTTTTTTAGTTATTTATATATGGATTACACTTTACAGCTTGTGCAGTCCTTGTTTGGTCCGGTGATGGAACGTGCGTGACCAATGGAGCTGGATATATACACATGCAATTGTTATCAAGGATCGGCAAATTTGTCGAGTTTAACATGCTTAGAGAAGATCACGACCCAACTGGACAAAGCTAAAATTTATTTAAATAAAATATTTTTTTTAATTTAACTATCAACTTTTTTAAAGCATTCATATTTGGCTCAACATTTTAACTATTTATTTTCATTTTTTTATTTAAAATATTATTTCTTTATTTAGTTTCCATATTCTCAAAGAAGAGAGAGAATCATATTGATTTGTTTATTATTTTAAATAATAGAATGTTGAGTTACAATCTTTAATCATTTTGTTGAACTGGATGTGAAACATTTTTTACAACAAGACTAATTAAAATAATTTTTTAACTATTTTATTGAACCCAATGTAAATGTTCTACTTGTTTTAAGTAATGTCAACTAATTACCAGAATTACTATAATCCTCTTGATCTTTTAAGTTTAAAAGAAGCATCAATTAGATTGTATTTCAAGTAGCCCCAAATAGACTAAAGAAATGATAATGAAGAGTACTAGCACCGAATAATTAAAAATGGTTAAAAAAATGTTCTTTATCTCCCTTTCAACCAAAAGTAAGTACTGTACTTCAACTAGATTGGAATAACTTAGTCTTTGTTTAGTTGTTTGAATTCTTTGGAGAATCATCATATGGGTCACTGAATTTACTTAATTAGACGTAGCAAAATATTTTTCCTATTTTCTGTATTGGGTGTCGATCGGTGAGTTTTTTGTTGATGGAGAGATATGGAAAGAGACATACCAGAAAGGGCGATCATCATGTCACTTTGTTTTTTTTTTTTTTTCCGATTTAGAAAAGCTCTTTTTCTTAATAATTAAAGACAGTTATTGAAAAGTATTTTGATTGTTATTTTTTTGATCAAAGTTTCATGACTCAAAATAAACCAACGCACGAATGATTAAAGTATAATTAACCCAAGAAATGAAATCAAAAGATAAATTTTTCTTTCGTTTTTGGTCTTTGACATTTTCTTTGATTGCGGCGTCTAGGAGAGCTATATATGTAAGTAGTAGTAGCACATAAATTAATTGCAGGAATATTGCAGGAGTTTTCAAGAGAGAGAGATGGGTAGCAGAGAAAGCAGATGGAGTCTTCAAGGAATGACAGCTCTTGTCACGGGCGGAACAAAAGGAATAGGGTTCGCTCTCTTTGCCTTCTCTTTCCATCTTCAAAGTAATCTGTCATAGAGATCTATAAAAATCATCAATCCATCATGCGCAATAACAACTTCTCTCTGTTTTTTTCTTTTTTGTTGTTTTTTTTTTTCTGTTCTTAATACAATAGTCGTTATTTTGCGTCAAATTTTCTGATAAATTTTAAGTTGGCATAGATTTAGGATTGCTAGCTTTGTTCTTAAGCTTCATGAGTGCCTGCATGTAATTAAACTCTTGGTTCTATGGTTTTTTATGGCTATGATAAAAGTTTTCATTAAACTAGATGTATGCTTTTCCAACTGTCAAAAGTTGAGTCTCTCATTTTTTCTTCCATTCAGATCAGGAATGAGAATGACCCCTATATAAAAAAAACTGTCAAAAGTTGAGTTTTATCTTATGTTGCCTCAATTCCTTGATCTGATTTTCATTTTAGGAAGAATTGTGAATCTATTATTGTTGTTTTTTCCATCCATTACACATACTCTGCATCAGACGAGCTCATTGAAATTCTGATGAACCACTTTCAACTTCGATAATAAATTAAAAAGAGATATTGATTGTTGAGCAGACTCATTACCGAAGTCAATCGATTGCTCGGGTTTTTGAACATATCTATTTAAAACCATAGTGTAGTATTTTCTTATTGAAATTTGGGTGAACTTTTAGAAGACCAATTTCCATGGTTAAGCTTTTTCTTTAATAAGCAATTCATGGACGCTAGCTGCCCCCTACACAGATTTTTTTTTTTCTTCCCCTTTTTAAGAGAAAATTCATCTTATTTTATATGATTTAGGATGTGATAGTGTTATTTCCACACTTTTTATGCATAGCTCTCATGTGTTTTATTAAATATTAATTTAATTCAAAATCAATGATATAGATGAAAAATGTGCATAACAAATGCACAAACGACATTTTTTTCTTTAAAAGGTAACTTGTTTTCTCTCTATCTTAAACGAAATAGTTTTGAAGCCCCTTTTATGATGTTAAGAGTCGTAGCTGACTCCGACAAGCATCGGAGAGATAAGGCCATTGAACCAATTTGTCTTCATTGAGTTTGTTTTTTCTTATATTATATTAAATACCACTTTCTATTTTTGGTGGAGATCGACTTTCTATTCATGGGCATATATAAATGCAGTCATAGACAACGGCACAGCCGCAGTACCATACTTGAGTTTCTTGACTTTCACAATTCTGTCGGTGGCGGCCACAATTCTTGACTTTAGCAAATCTTTGTAAAGTTGAAATATTGGGAACGGACTTTGTAACAGCAGGATGTATTAATTACTTCAGCTGATCACGTTACTTGTGTTATGACATTTTATCACTAAATTAGGACAGAATTTTCCTTTGAATTCTCTTTTACATGTGCAAATGCTTTTTAAATTAATAATAAAGAGAGAGTTTGAAGAAATTTTATTATAGCCAAATCAATAGCAGTACCCCCCACTGCATAAAGGGGTCTGCCCACCGAAGCTCATATATGTACTTGTTAAGGATTATAATCCTTTAGAATTTTTAGAATTTTTTTTTTATTATTATTTTGGATTGTGTTTAAGATTGTGAATACCTAGAAAAAAAATTGAAATTATGTTTGAATGGTTTAGAAAATAAAAAACAAAATTGAGAATATAGTCTGTGAAGGTAAATTAAATTGAATATATTTAGAAAAAATAAAACTATAACTGAAAATAATAATAATAACAAAAACTAAAAACCTAAACTGAAAATTATTAAAAAAATAAATAAAAAATAAAAAATGTGGTTTTCGAACCACTCTTAAAACTAAAAGGAGTAACCGAGCCACCTCAAGCCTTTCAAAGGGTGGATCGACCACCCTAAAACTAATAGGGGTGGCTAAGCCTCACCAAAAAAGGCTGGGGGTGGCTCAGTCACCCCATGAGTTTTCCCTCGGTCTTTTGTTTTTATTGTTTTCTTTTTTCTTTTATTTTTTTTTTAATTTTTGTTTTTGAGTTGGATTGAAAAAATTTGAGTTTGGTTGAAAAAAGTTTAAGTTTGGTTGAAAAAATTTAAATAGAGTTTAAACAACATCCAAAATAAAATAGAATAAAAGGACGTCCAAACAAGCCCAAGCTATTCTTCAAATCTTTATTTGTTTTTGAATTAAATAATTCCATATACTTCTTTCATTGGTTTTTCAAATTTTTAATTAATTATTTTGTAGTTTTTAATTTTTTTTTTTTTAGTACTTTTAGTTTTTTTAATTTTTTTTTAATTTTTTATTTAGTAACACAATAAAAAATAATAGTTTTAAAAAAAGCACTAACGGTCTACAACTTTTAATATATATATATATATATATGATACGGTATGTTAGACCTTACAAGGAATTTAGAAGTCAATTTATTTAATACAATTTTATGATTAATTTAACAAATACGAGATACATTATCATTAGCATAATGAGACCAAAAGTCCATCAAATTGGGAAAAATAATCTGATCAGCTCGAAGAACTCGAATTAACAGAATAATATATATACTACATAAACAATTAACGCCATACGGCCGTAGTATATATGAATTCCAAGGTAGTTTATGCAACGCTATCAACTGCCTTATCTAACTAATTAACAAAACTAATCCACCTTATTTTGTGACCAGGCATGCTATTGTGGAGGAACTGGCAGGTTTAGGGGCGACTGTACATACATGTTCTCGGACAGAGGCCGAGCTGAATGAATGTTTAAGTGAATGGAGAAAGAAGGGCTTCCAAGTCACTGGTTCAGTGTGCGATGTAATCTCTCCAACTGATCGAGAGAAACTAATAAGCACTGTCTCTTCCATCTTTAATGGGAAACTCAACATCCTTGTAAGTCCCACCTTCATTATGTATAATAAGGTCGCAATATTTTGAAGAGTTTTTTTCTTATTTCTTAATTTTTCGAGTATCTGTCTATAGATTAATAATGTAGGGACAAACATACTAAAAGCGACCATAGAGTACACAGCTGAAGATTTCTCATTTATCATGACAACAAATTTCGAATCTGCTTATCATTTGAGCCAACTTTCACATCCTCTTTTAAAAGCTTCATCAGCAGGAAGCATTGTATTTGTGTCCTCAGTTTGTGGTGTTGTATCTGTGAATGTGGGATCCATATATGGAGCAACCAAAGGTATTATTATTATTATTATTATTATTATTATTATTATTATTATTGTTAACACGAAGGCCGTGTAAGTGTTAATTTTGTGTGTATATATGCAGGGGCCATGAATCAGCTAACGAGAAGTTTGGCATGCGAGTGGGCAAAAGATAAAATAAGGACTAATTGTGTTGCACCATGGTTTATCTCGACCCCTCTTACTGATCCTGTAACGACCCATTTTTGCATTCTTATGCTTTAAATTAATTGATAATGACATTCTTAAAAATAATTATCTAATTTATGATTGTTTAATTTCATTGCAGTATCTTGCTGATGAAAACTTCTTTAAGGCTGTTATCTCTCCAACGCCAATGAGACGTGTTGGAGAGCCAAAAGAAGTGTCGTCCTTAGTGGCATTCCTATGCCTTCCCACGGCCTCTTACATAACAGGGCAAACTATCTGCATCGACGGAGGGATGACAATTAATGGCTTATTGTTCTCATAAGTGTGGTTCAGATCGAATTACAGGGAACAAATGACAGTTTCCTTAATTGCAGTATTGCATAAGGCGTCGTTTGCTTGATCTCTTTGTACGTGTACCCTTGAATGGCTTAATTTGTTATAAGTATTACTGGCTGTGTAGACTCGTTCAATGCGTGGACGAGGTTTATATGTAAACGAAGTAATTAGTAACTTACACGTACTGTATTTTGTGTACGTATACTACCTACTTATTTTTATTTGTCTAACACAAATAAATAAATAATAACAAAGTTTTATGCAAGGTAATAATATTAAGCCATTGCTTAAATTGTTTGTATATTGCAATAGTAAGCAATATATAATTCTTGGGTATTCACTTGGAAGAAGTTATTTGTTTTGAGTACCACAACTCTCTTAAATAGAGGTAGCCAAGTAACTTGAATTTTTAGCTTTAAAAATGCAATCTTGGAACTCGTTCTCTGTTTGAGCTCTCCCTTTTCTCTGTTGGTTTGACCCTCTAAAGACTTCGTATTCCTTAGAGAGGGAGAAAAGAGAAATGATTCAATTCGGAGGTTTTGTTCCTTTTATTTTTTTTTCGTTTGGAGAAGCATCTATATTGTGGTAAGCAGCTTGGCCCAATCTTAATCCTTAGTTTTTTTGCATGATTATTGTTGTAATTTTCATACTTAAACATGAGTAGTTGTTTTCATCTCACAATCAGTAAAGTTGGCATTTTTATATAGGGAAAGTTTAGTTCTTGTATGAATAGTGTGAACCTCAAAGATGGATTTCCTTTTTATTTCAAAAGAGTGTTAAAACATCTATATTTCGTACCTTAAAATATTTTTCCTTGGTTGTGTAGCAATAGATTTTGATTGAGAGGGCAAAGCTTTTACCTTTGATATTTTAAAACAATATACGAGGCCATGCTTGATTAAAACGCATGTACATAATGTATGATGTTTTTAGGGCTTCTAAAATCAATATGAGTCTTGTTTAAGCTTAGGATTAGGGTGTAGTAGAAGGTTCTTATTAGATTGTAATTTTTGGCAGTAATCGAATGTTTTTATATCCTCAAGGTTGAACGATCGATTCTTGTTAGTTAAACGATCGACCCTCAATACCACTCATTCGATGAAGGCAGTAATTGGCATGTTAGGGTTTGATTGCATAATTAGGATTTTATGTGTAATATTAATATTTTCAACAAACAACCCTTTGAATTTCGAAAGGCGCCTTTGGCCTTTCATCTCCTACCACTTGTCAACCGTGGGGTCAAGGCACGTCACTCGAATGGCTGACTATTAGTTGCTTGGGAAATACATCCTTATGGAAAATATTTGTGCATTTTCTAAAGGTTCTTCTAGGGGTCCTTCTAGAATTTTTTTTTATTCTTTAAATCAAATTGGAGCCCACTTCAATGAAAGGTGGGCCCCAATTTAATTAAAAAAAATTTTAAAAAAAAAAATCTAAAAGAACTCCTAAAAAGACCTTTAGAAGATGTTTTAACAAACTGCCACATGACAACATGCACCATGAGGTGACGCAATCCCCAAAGATCAGCGTGTGGGAGGCAAATATGTCGATCCCCTATGCATCACGTTAATGGCATGCCATCATTACCATATGTCATCACCATTTCAGTTCCTAAGAGAAATCATTTTCATAACGCTTGATGTAATAAATGTATCAATGACGATTCAAATTCCAAGGGGGGTGATCGTGGAACGCATAAACCCATGAGGAATGATTTGCTGTAGACACCCTCATTATAATTCTCATAGGCCTACTTAATCACTAAGTCACCTGGAGGAATTGAGGGGCAACTGGAATACCAAAATGTCGAAAAGGTCTATGGGCCCAACTGAGGATCCGTCGACCCAAAAGCAGCCTCAGCCTAGGCTCACCAAGTAGCATATGCAAATGATACACTTGAACCCTCCCTCTCGCATACACCCCAAACAAAAATAATTTTATAAGAAATAATATTCGCCTATTTATTGACTTGCTTGTCTAAGACTTGCACAATAAGGAAATGACTAGTTGGTGGCGCTCCTTCAAAGGAAAGTAAGTTATGAGCCCTAAATGCTCTGCCTTCTTAAACCCACTTGGTAAGGGATTAGAATTGTTGGAAACGACATCCAAAGAGAATGAAATCACAAGGATGCATCACTTTCCATGCATATGGGTCCCCTTGACCTTTGACATTTGCCTAGTTGAGACCGCTTGCCGACTAAAAATGAAAAATCTCTATATAAGGTGAAGCCGTTCACATCACATGTACATGTACGAGATTTCAGATCTCTCACTAACTTAACTATTGAAGATGGTTTCGTCTTCATTTTTGAGGAGTCACTCTAACCCTGGGTCTTTTTAATTGATTTGCAAGTCTCCGACACCGAACATTTGACTTGCGTGCTCACTGTATATATCAACAAAAATAAGAAAAAAAACAAAAAAAAAAGTGTTTTCAGCTAAAAATTTAACTAAAGAAAGCCGAATGTGATATGCGTTGATTCTTTTGGCCAGAACGTTGAAATCCGGATACTCAGATCAATGATGTGATTCATTCTTGAACGTTCAATATTACAGTACAGGAATACCTTACGTATGGCAGGCCAGGGTGCAATATTACAGGAATATTCTACCGGATCTTTATCCATTGCATAGGGGAAAACAAAACAAGCGTGGAAAAAGTGTTGCCAACTTGCATTGCCTAGGTGAAAGAAGACAAATTTAGTGGGCTCCATAAATTGACAAGACCATAATCCCCAGTTTGCCATCCCGGGTCACGATGATAATTTTTGTTTTGCGTAAGCATCTACGTAACCACTTACGTTCTACCGGCCATAATGCCATATTATAATCCATTGGGAAAACTGAGAAGCACTAGTTAAGGTATGGGCGCCGTAGAAACAAAGAGGGATCAAATGGCTGCAGGGGCAGAAAGCAAGTGGTCTCTTCAGGGAATGACTGCTCTTGTTACTGGTGGAACTAAAGGGATCGGGTTCGTTTCTCTCTGCCTATGTTACTCTTTTTCTTGTTTCTGTTTTCACCATGAAAAGTCATTCTAATTACTCAAGATTTCGATTAAAGCCCTCCTGTCATTGAACTCTTTTGCTCTTTGGATTCTTTTATGGCTAAAAAAAATCTGTTTTGGGACTCAACCCCTTATTTATTGAGAAATTTTGTCCGTCTCTCATATTTTTATTTTTCAAAATTATTATTGAATCTATAAGTTTCATATGAGTCTATACATAAAACACATAGATTCAATAATAATTTAAAAAAAATTAAAAGATGGATGAAAGATTCCAGTAAATATTGTAACATTTCTCTTATTTATTCATTCTCTTTTAAAAAAAAAATTGTTATTTTTAAAAAGAAAAATGATTTATTTTCTTTCTTAGTCCTTCTCTCAATTTCTCACTTTTCAAAATTATCATCGGATATGTGGGTCACATATGTGAGACCTACATACAATAGATCTGATGGTAATTTTGAAAAATAAGAAAATAAAAAAATGACCAAGAAAAATGTATAACAATTCAAATCTAATATATTTTCTCATCAGAAAACAAAAGGAAATACTCTCTTGGTAATGGTTTTAGTATGTGTAGGAAGTCATTTTGAAACCCTCTTGCTGGTTGTATAGTCATTCAACAGCTAGGAAATTGTTGTTTTGCAATGGAAATTGTTATTTTTATTTTGTGAAAATTCAGTTAATTATTGTTTACTACTATATATGTTGGTTTTAGGTACGCTATTGTTGAGGAATTGGCAAGCCTGGGGCGACCATCCATACATGCAGTCGAAATGAAGTCCAACTCAATGAATGCTTAAATCAATGGAAGACGAAGGGATTTCGAGTCACTGGTTCAGTGTGCGATGCAGTGTCTCGAGCCCAACGAGAGGAACTAATTAGCATTGTCTCTTCTTTATTTAATGACAAACTCAACATCCTTGTAAGACCTCTATCTCCTAATCATCGTAGCATTTTTCCATGATCATGTCATCAAAATATATATATATATATTAAGGGTAGGCGGTAGGTGGAGAGTAGCAATGTAGGTGGAGAGTAGCAATCTCCATCTACCTTAAGAGCCCTCTCATTGGCTTATATATATATGTATGTGTGTGTGTGTGTGTGTTTGTGTGTGTGTATGTGTGTGTATTAAGGGTAGGCGGTAGGTGGAGAGTAGCAATCTCCATCTACCCTAAGAACCCTCTCATTGGTTTATTTAAAATTTTACCTAAAATAGCTAATTAAAATCTACTTTTGTTAGTTTAGTTAAATGTGTTTTAAAATGTACTATACATTTGATTATTCTTTTTTTTTTATTATTTCTTTATTTCTATTCTAAGGATCGTACATTTTTTTCAAATGGTCTTTTTTTTAAAAAAAAAAGTGTCATTTAAATAAAACGTTCATATTTTTCAAAGGTTATTTTTTTAAAATGGTCATTTTTCTAGCTGTTCAAGAAGCCACTGCTATGCCAATTAAATTAAAAAGTTATAACAACCACATGCAGGCTCTATAAGTTTAGAACTATGAATATAGGGGTAGATTGCAGACTATGAGATAATGCATTTGATATCATGCAGTAGATTGTTGACTTTCAATCAATCACATAATATGAACTTGGTTACCACCTCGCCATAAACAAAAAGTACAGAAAGGATTCTATGAGCTGATCTATAACTTAATTGATCGAATTAATAAAAGAATTTTGGAAAATAATCAGTTAATAACATGTCTTTGAGAAAATAAATCGTCTCCTTCTTCTCCTTCTCCAGCTGCAATGACCAGCTGAAACATCATTACAGGCACATCCGTGACAGATTCACAAATATTTCTACCAAAAGAAACATATCTAACCATTTTATGGGCTTAAGTCTTCCGCTACGTCAGTAATCAAGTTGAAGAATCACTCAGCGCGCGGCATTAACACAAAGAACCCAGCATTTACACCACACTAGCTATCAAACACCAGAAATCAAATTACCCTTTAGAAATATAAATTACACATTAAATATCAAAAAACCAACCTATACAGAGTAAACCCCAGAAATAGGTTGAAGAAACCCACATAAAAATCAGGAGACGGTACTAAACTAGCAAAATCCAGAAGCCCGAAAATTTAATTAGCATAGTCGGTTCGACGTAAAAAGTGGCCGGTGTATTCTTGTGAGCGTTGGAGAACCAAGAAAGTTAATTTGGGTTCTAGAAATACAATGGGCACCTGGAACCTTCCGTAAACGCCTCAATCCCTCCCCCTTTTCGTGTAAAATTGCAAACCTTTTGCTATCAGGCTCTCTCTCGATGAAGTTTGGGAAACAACCCGTTGCAGAAACTCACTAATTCTCTCTCGGTCCTCTATCTCTATCATGCTTTCTCTCTCGGTGAAGTCTGGTTTTTTACACGAAAATGGGAGGGGATGGGTTTTGAGAAAAAAGGGAAACAGGGGAGGGGGTTTCTGCTCGTGACCCAACCTAGAGAAGAGAGAAAAACAAAAAAAAAATTAAAGCGAAAACCCAGATAGACTAATTGATTACCTTAATTGACTAAGAGAGAGAGGCCGATTATTTTTCTCCATGATTATAAAATGATGATAAAATAAGCTTGAAAATAAAAAATAAAAAATATTTTTTTAACAAAAAATAAATTCAAGCTTATTTCATCTTTATTTTATAACCTTGAAAAAAAAAATAAGAATTAGATAAGTTTGAACCAATTTTTTAATAAAAAAGTAATTATTTTTATTTGTATTTTTATTTTTTTCACTACAAAAAAATATACGCCTAACACTACTATTCAGATGCATAAGCGAGTGTTTTAAAAGTATGCTTAGCCATTCTAGCTTTTTAGCCAGAATGACTAATATGAGGGAGTGCTCTAAGCGTATGGGTGATAGCAAGAAGGGCTTGCTGCTCTCCTGTGTTACGAACGCCATCCGCTCGTAACACAGGCGAGAGGATGGCAGAGTGGGTCAGTTGTTCACGGGCCTACCCGTCCAGTGCTAGTAGAAAATTTAATTCTTAATATTTTCTTTTCTATTTTAAAATCATTGACCCTCATTTGATTTAGAAAATAATATTCATTTTCTGAGGATCCATCATAAAACAACCAAATTGATCATTCAAATAATCAACAATTAATAGTACAGTTAATTACTTCCTTTGCACTTTTGCATTTATCATTTCTCATATAATATATAATATATATATATACACCCACAAAATCTTTTATTTATTAATTACTAAGCCTTGATAAGGCTGCCGTACTCCGATGTCTGGTTGTAGATAAACAATGTGGGAACCTGCAAACCAAAAACGGCGGT
This sequence comes from Betula pendula, assembly GCA_900184695.1. Taxonomy (NCBI): domain Eukaryota; kingdom Viridiplantae; phylum Streptophyta; class Magnoliopsida; order Fagales; family Betulaceae; genus Betula; species Betula pendula. Next base: position 59,786 of record FXXK01001568.1, on the reverse strand, counting down.
AGAGTACACAGCTGAAGATTTCTCATTCCACATGTCTACCAATCTTGAATCTGCTTATCACATGTCCCAACTTGCTTATCCTCTTCTGAGAGCTTCGGGAGCAGCAAGTATCGTTTTCCTTTCTTCCGTTGCCAGTGTAGTAGCAGTAAATATTGGAACGACTGTATATAGTGCAACTAAAGGTAATTAATTTCATTCTACTATTTGATTTTTATAGCCATTAAGCTTATGGGCTATAATTAATTTAAGAGAGACATTATCAACTTTTGTCGAATATTAATAATTTGTAGGAGCAATCAATCAGCTAACAAGAAGTTTGGCATGTGAGTGGGCGAAAGATAACATAAGGAGTAACTCTGTTGCACCTTGGTTTATCAGAACCCCCCTGACTGAACTTGTAAGATTCTTTTTTCCTTTTCTGTCATAGTATTTGTAGAATATTGTCTACATGCAGACAGATTAAGCCATGACAAGAATCTATTTTCTCTTCTTTGCATGCAGTTTCTGAGTGATGAGAAATTATCTGAAGTTGTTGTCTCTCGAACCCCTCTTGGACGTGTTGGAGAGCCAAAGGAGGTTTCTTCCTTGGTTGCATTCCTATGCCTACCTGCGGCTTCTTACATAACTGGTCAAAATATTTGTGTTGATGGCGGATTTACAGTAAATGGCTTCTCATTGCCCTGAGCATGCTTTGAAACAGCAGAAATTGATGTTATGCCACCCCACTGGAATGTGTTCTTATTGGTACAACATTTGTATCGAGTGATGTCTATAATCCACTTTATTTTCAGGATCAAAAGGAATAAGTCATGTAAAACTTAATAACACAAAAATTTCATAGATGCACATCTCTTTTAGCTTTTTTTTTTTTTTCTTTCCCCGAAATAAATAACAAATTTATTCATAATCCATCCCAAGCCCTTTGGGGTCTCTATAGTACTACACTACAAAAGGTCGAGGGGATCTGATCTTGATGACGTGTTTAAGGATCATCATGCCCCTCACGAGATTATCCTTCTAAACGCTAGTATTCTATTTTCATGTACTACATTTTTATTTTACAAGTATTTCATAATAATGACCTCGTAGCCCTAATTAACTCTTGAATTTTTTTTTTATATATATATTTAAAAAAAGAAAAAACAAAACAAAAACAAAAATTGATTTAAAGGTTAGTTAGGATTAACACATCATTATTGTTGAATAAAAATGTGGCATATAGCATAATTACTCATTTTCTATTGAGTTCTTTCAATGGTATCAAGGCCAGGCAATGGAATAAGACAAAAAGAATAAAACATTAGTGTCTAAGATTGTTCTGCAACAGATAAACAAAACTATCAACTGACAAGTTTTGAGTTTGGCTTGAACAATGGCTTTTCACAATCTTCATCAATCTATCGGCAAACCAAAGGAAAAGCCTTTAACAAACACTATGGGTGGTCTTAAGTATACTGAAAATGTAGAGAACTTAACGAGAAGGTGTTTACTCGAAGAAAGATACTGGAAAGATTTCATCTATTCTCCATAGACAAAAACATGAGTTTTTCTTTCAGAGAAAACTCTAAACAGCAGGGGAAATTTCTTCTCTTTCTGATATTTTGTAATTATCAGAATTACCATATTTCCTTGTATAGGTTTGATTTGATTCTGTAATATTGTCTATTTAATTCCTTGATTGTATTTCCTAGTTTATCTGGACTTATTCAACTATAAATAAGCTATTATGTACACAGTTACGATTACACAGAAATATAGTCTTCAGTTCATACAAATATTCTCTAGTTATTTCAACATGGTATCAGAGCTTGGTTTTAGCATTGTCTAGAGAATTAGGGAACCATACGGTCTTTTCACGATTCAAAAGCTTTTTCGACCTTGTTTTGGTACAACCATTATACCAATAAGTTCTAAACTCTTCGATCTATATTCTGGTAGTTTCAGATCGTCGTTAGAGTGTTCCATGCGCCCTCATGCGCTGTTGCTAGCCACCACGTGCTATGCCCTTCAGCCGTTTTCAAACAAAGACACCAGAATCTGAAACAGAGGCTGGCAAACTACTAGGATCCGTCAAGCACACATCCCGAGGACACTCCACGCGCTTCCACGCACCACCCAAGTTCTTTGTCCAAAACTCACACGCCGTCACTGGTAACTACGCGCCATGCCCTTCAGTCGTCTGCAGAAAATGACACCGAAATCCGAATCAGAGGCTGTCGATCTACCAAGATCTATTGAGCATGCTCCCCAAGGTTGTTGTACGCGCCACCACACACCACCCTAGGCCGGCCCTAGCAGTTGAGCTCACCAGGTACTCCTTGGTCTCTACCGCACCAGATCTCAGTCCCTAATCTCACAGTTTTACCATACTCCCTACCGCACCTGATCTAATCCTAGCTCCTGAACCGAGCTCACAGTACCTACTTTGCACCCATCCGCACCGGATCCTAGCCCGAAAAAAAAAATAAAAAAAATTAAAAAAATTCCCAATGGCCTTACCCCCTACTACCACCCTTCCCAATACCAAAGATATTACCCAACCTATTTCTATCATCCTCGATGGCTCCAATTACCCTGCATGGGCTCAGTTTATGAGTAGATGGCTTAAAGAAAATTGTCTTTGGGAGTATGTCTCTAGCGAAGAACCTCAACCTGTTGCTAGAAAAGATGAAACTGATGCTGCTCTTTCGAGTCATATCCGAACATGGCAAAGTATCCATTACAGGATTATTTCTTGGTTTTCCAACACTTGTGTCATCTCAATCAGCATGACTTTTGGTAGCCTTGACAGTGCTAAGGATGTTTGGGTAGCCTTGACTTTTGGTAGCCTTGACACTTGTGTCATCCCAACGTTACAACACTACCAACCTTACTCAGCATTTTCAAATTATAACTAAGTTTCATCACATGCGCCAAGAACCTTGTCATACTATTATTGATTTTTATTCACAAATGACTTGTTTTTGGAATCAATTGTCTCTTTGTGAGCCAGAATGAGTCCATAAAACCGAGGCCTCTAGGTACATTACTTTTCGCGATAGCATGCGCCTTGTCGAATTTCTTACAGCAATTCGAGATGAGTTTGAGAATACTCGAGCTTCTCTTCTCCATTGCTCACCATTGTCATCCATGGAAGGTGCTTAGTGAACCAATTTTAGAAGAGACCAGATTTTCTATTATGAAGCTGCACACGTCTACGATGGTCGTGGCCACTACTTCACGTGATACTCGTGCTCTCGATATTCCTGTTGGATCACGTGATACCCGTACTTCTGGTTCCATTCCTGGTGGATCTTCCTCGTCCTATCGAAAAATGCAATGCCACTATTGTTAGAAACTTGGCCACAGGTACAGCGATTGTAGAGTAAGACTTTATAGAAGAAATAACAGGGCTCCTAGTTAAAAGGCTGCTGCTGTCACTTACATTGATGCATAAGATATGTCTCTCTTCAACACTGCACCCCAACTCGGTACTCTTTCTCCTGCAGAAATTGAGGCTCTTGTCCATCAAATTTTATCTAAGTCCAATCTCAATATGGTCATGTCCACCACCCCAGGTAATCCTTCTTAGTTTATGGATTCTGCTTGCTGTAATCACATGATACCAAACTCTTCCATTTTTTTTCTCTAAATCTATTTTAGTTGATCCTACCAATATCTACACTGCTAATAGTTCACACCTAAATGTTAGTCACATTGGGTCTGTTTCCACTCAATAATTGTCTGTATCCGATATATAATTAGTTCCTCATCTTTCATTAAATCTTTTATCTGTTGGTCAACTTTATGAACTTGGTTTAGAATTGCATTTTTCTAAACGAGGTTGTGATTTGCAGGATCCGCAGACGGGACAGCTAATTAGGACCACCTGTAAGATTGGATGTATGTTTGAGCTTTGATCTCTCCATCTTCCTCCTACCATGTCTGCTGCTACTCCATCTCGGTCACCATCTACCACTCTTAGTTTATGGCATTCCAGTTTAGGACATGCATCTGTTTCTCATGTTCGTTCTTTAGCTACCAGTGGTCAGTTAGGGTCTGTTAGGTCTAAGTCTTTTGATTGTGTTGTGTGTCAACTTGGAAAGCAAAGTATTTTACCTTTTAATAATAGTGACTCTGTTTCTTCTGCTCCGTTTGATTTAGTACATTCTGATGTATGGGGCCTTGCGCCATTCCCACCATGAGAGGATCCCATTATTTTGTAATCTTTGTGGATGATTATTCTTGATACACATGGTTTTATTTTTTACAAAACCGGTCTGAACTTCTCAAAATTTATTTTGAATTTTAGAATATGGTTCAAACCCAGTTTTTTCGAAACATAAAAATTTTTCGTTCTGATAATGCCATGGAGTATCTTGAAACTATCTTTCTTACCACTATCAAACAAAATGACACTCTTCCTCATTGTTCTTGTCCAGGTACCTCTCAGCAAAATGATCGTGCTAAACGTAAATACAAACACATCTTAGACACCGTTAGGGCATTGCTGTTTTTCACCTCTATCCCTGAACATTTTTGGGAAGAGGCTGCTCTTACTGTTGTTTACACTATTAATAGGGTTCTGTCCCCCACTACTCTCAATAAGTCTCCTTATGAACTCCTGTGTGGTTCTCCTCTTGATTATCAATCCCTATGAGTCTTTGGTTGTGTTTGTTTTGTCCTTCTTTAACCTAATGAACGTACTAAATTAGAACCTCGTTCTCATCTCTGTTGTTTTCTTGGTTATGGCGTTGAGCATAAAGGATATCGTTGTTATGATCCTATTGCTAAACGTCTACGCATTTCCAATCACGTCACATTTTGGGAACACAGGTTCTTTAGTGATATGGAGTCTTTTTCTCCTAGTCCTTCTTGTTCCTCCCCTATCTTCACTAATGTCTCATTTGATTTGCTCTCCAAACCTACTAATCTTGATGCAGGGATGCCAAGCTCTTCGGATGACTTTCTAACGGCCGACTCCGATGCCCCTGACTTGCCTGTTAATCCATCTACTACCCCTCATGAGCTTGAGCTTTTTGGCCTTCATTGTTCTACTCGGGTAAAAGCTCTTCATTCTCATCTTTATGATTATCATTGTTACTATGTCATTGCTACTTTACACGAACCTCACTCATTTCGTAAGGCTAGTACTAACCTACTTTGGCAGCAAGCTATGTCTAAAAAACTTACTGCTCTTAGCAAAACTCACACTTGAAATTTAGTTGATTTACCTCCGGGAAAAACAGATGTTGGATGTAAGTGGGTATATAAGATTAAGACAAAATCTGATGAATCTATTGAGCGATACAAGGCACATCTTATGGCAAAGGGGTTCAATCAGGAGTATGATATTGATTATGAGGAGACATTTGCGCTGATGGCTTGTCTTACCTCTATCCGATCCCTCATTGTTGTTGCCTCTATACGTCATTGGGATCTTTTTCAGATGGACGTGAAAAATGCATTTCTCAATAGTGATCTTAGTGAAGAAGTTTATATGCATCATCCTCCTAGAAACACTCGTCTGCCACACAAAGTTTGCTGACTTCGCCGGGCATTGTATGGGTTGAAACAGGCTCCAAGTGCTTGGTTTGCCAAATTTAGCTCTACTATCGCACAGATTGAGTTTGTTTCTAACTCTTATGATTCTGCACTTTTTATTCGGCAATTTGATACCGGTCTTATTCTCTTTTTGCTGTATGTGGATGATATGATTATTACCTGAGATGATATTGCCGGTATTCATGACTTTCAATCGTTTTTTAGCCAGCAATTTGAGATGAAGGATTTGGGTTCCCTTGGCTACTTTCTTGGATTAGAAGTTTCTTCAAATTTAGACGGTTACTATCTTTCTCAAGCTAAATATGCTTCTAATCTCCTCTCGCGGGTTGGACTTTTTAATTGTAAAGTTGTTGATAATTCTCTAGAGATAAATGTCAAGCTTCACACCACTGATGGTGAGTTACTTCCAAATGCCACTCTCTATAGACAATTAGTTAGGAGCCTTATCTATCTTACTGTCACGAGACCAGATCTTGCCTATGTAGTTCATCTTGTTAGTCAGTTCATGACCGCACTGTGTTCCGTTCACTATGCTGCTGTTCTTCACATCCTTCGCTACGTGAAGGGCACATTGTTTCATGGCTTGCATTTCTCTTCTCACTCATCATTAGACTTACATGTGTATTCATATGCTGCCTGAGCAGGTGATCCTTCCGACCGTCATTCTACAATGGGTTATTGTTTTCTCTTTGGTGATTCACTCATATCTTGGTGTAGCAAGGAATAGTCTGTTGTTGCCCGCTCTAGTACTAAAGCTGAGTACCGTGCCCTTGCTAACACCACCTCTGAGTTACTTTGGCTACGATGGCTCCTACATGATATTGGTGTTTCTCAGACTTTTAGCTCTCCTATATTTTGTGACAATTGAAATGCGATTCAAATTGTGCACCATCATCTCTTGCAGGGGACTCTCTATCTTTGTCCTATTGCTTCTGCTGATCAGTTGGTTGATGTGTTCACCAAAACACATCCACCTGGACGCTTTCATGCTCTTGTTTCCAAACTCAAGTTAGCTTCTACACTACCACCTTGAGTTTTAGGGGAGATGTTAGAATATATTCTGATACTTACCGTATTTTTCTGATATTTTGTATTTATCAGAATTACTGTATTTCTTTGTATAGATTTGATTTGATTCTGTAATATTGTCTATTTAATTTCTTGATTATATTTCCTAGTTTATCTGGCATTATTCAACTATAAATAAGCCTTTCTGTACACAGTTACAATCACACAAAAATATAGTATTCAGTTCATACAAATATTATATATATATATATATATATATATGGGCAATGAATCTGCTAACAAGATGTTTGGCATGCGAGTGGGCAAAAGATAAAATAAGGACTAATTGTGTTGCACCATGGTTTATCTCGACCCCCCTTACTCATCCTGTAACTACCCATTTCACATTTTTATGCTTTAAATAATTGATAATGACATTCTTAAAAATGATTATCTAATTTCTGATTGTTTAACTTCATTATTGTAGTATTTTGGTGATGAAAACTTCTTTAAGGCTGTTATCTCTCCAACGTCAATGGGATGCATTGGAGAGCCAAATCAAATGTCATCCTTAGTGGCATTCTTATGCCTTCACATGGTGATGCAGGAAAATATTTGAGTATCTTGACAGAAAATATCTGAACAAGATTTGAAAGAATTAGCCTTAATATTTGAAGATTATTTTAAGAATAATATATTTTTCTTTGTCTACAATTATTTTACTTTGTATCCAAGTTTACAGTTATTTTTGTATTTTTATTTATTTCTTTTTGTCCAAGTATTTTACTTGGAAAATAGTCAAACTTAGCCTATATAAAGCCATGTATGTATTATTTGGAATTTAGTTTTGAAGCATCAATATATTTCTAGTCTTTCAGAGTTATTCTATGTTTACTTATTTTAAACAATTAGGATCGTTCTCTTCTCTATTTGTTATGTTATCTCTTCCTGAATTTCTTTTTCAATCTTCAATTATTAGTTTCTACTGCTATCATATGTTATCAGAACAATATTAGTTTTGTCCGGCGTTAGTTAGTATCAAAGCTTAGTGTTTTCTTGGGGTGAATTTTTTCATCAGTTTTCATGGTTGAAGGTCGTGATCAACGTGGGCAAGTTCCGAATGAGGAAGTCTCCTACCATGAACGCAGCGTACAAGACAAAAAATCAATTTCATAACGCTCGATGTATAATAAATGTATTGACAACGATTCGAATTCCAAGGGGGTGATCGTGGAATGCATAAACCCATGGGGAATGATTTGCTGCAGACACCCTCATCATAATTCTCATAGGCCAACTTAATCATTAAGTCACCCGGAGGAATTGGGGGGCAATTGAAATACCAAAATGTTGAAAAGGCCTATGGGCCCAACTGAGGGTTTGTCGACCCAAAAGCAGCCTTAGCCCAGGTCTTAAGGCCCATGCTCACCAAGCAGCATTTGCACATGATACACTTGAACCCTCCCTCTCGCATACACCCCAAACGGAAATAATTTTATAAGAAGTGATATTCGCCGATTTATTGACTTGCTTGTCTAAGACTTGCACAATAACGAAATGAGTAGTTGGTGGCGCTCCTTAATTCAAAGGAAAGTAAGTTATGAGCCTTACGTGCTCTGCCTTCTTAAACCCATTCGGTAAGGGATTATAATTTTTCGAAACGACATCCAAAGAGAATGAATCACAAGGATGCGTCACTTTCCTTGCAGATGGGTCTCCTTGACCTTCGACACTTGCATGCCTAGTTGAGACCACTTGCCGACTAATTTAGGGGTGGAGCCACTTGGCTCAAATTTTAAAATTCTCTTAAAAGTTTTTAATTTTCTTTAAAAAATAATCTTAAAAATTTATTTTTGACATCCAAATTTTTTTATTTTAGTTCCTCCCTCCCCCCCCCCAAAACTTAAAATTCTAATTACGCCCCTGTCAACTAAAGATGAAAAATCTCTATAAAAGGTAAAGCGGTACACGTCATATGTACATGTACGTACAAGTTCTTTCACTAACTTAAGCATCTAAGGTGACAAAGCATCTAAGGTGATTTCGTCGTCATTTCCGATGAGCCACTCTAAGCACTCTTGGTCTTTTTAATTGATTTGCAGGTCTCCAACACCTAACATTTGACGTGCGTGCGTGCTCACTGTATATATCAACAAAAATAGGGAGAAAAAAATGATTTTTTAGCTAAAAATTTAACTAAAGAAAGCCGAATGTGAATCGCTTGGATAGCAAAAACAATGATAGATCTGTACGTGTTGATTCTTTTGGCCTGAAGGTTGAAATCCGGATATTCAGATCAATGATATGATTCATTCTTGAACGTTCAATACAGTACAGGAATACCTTACGTGTGGCAGCCTTGGATAGGGGAAAACAAAACATGTGTGGAAAAAGTGTTACCAACTTGGCAACTTGCATTGCCGAGGGGAAAGAAGACAAATTTAGTGGGATCCACAAATTGACAATAGTCCAGCAACTCAAGAGTCGAGAGTCATCTAAAAAAAAAAAAAGAGTCGAGAGTCAAGACCATAATTCCCAGTTTGCCATTCCGGGTCACGGTGATTTTTGTTTACCTAAGCATCTACGTAACAACTTATGTAACTTATGTACAAATTGACAAGAGTCCAACAAGTCATCGACAAATTGACAATTTCAATAAGATTATCCCCAAAGTGTGCAGGGGCGGCTCAATGCATGGCGGATTAGGCGGCTGCTTAAAATATAAATAAGTAATTAATAATAATTTTTGTCTACACATAATTAATTAATAATTATGATAATAAATAATTATAGTCAATATTTTCGAATTAAGGCATCAAATTAAAATTGATAAAATTATACCTAAGATCAATAATGTCATAAAAAAAATTAATTGAATTAGCTATATTTTCAATTGAAAAGAGAATCTTAAAAAAACTTGAATATAAATCCTTAAAAGTGAAAATAATAATTTTTAAATAAAATATAATATTTAATTAATATTTAATTTTTTTTTTTAAAAAATTCATTTAAACTTCACAAGAGTCCAACAACTCAATGAACTCAAGACTATAATCCTATTTGGCCGTTCGGCCGGGTCACAGGTGTCACCGTGATTTTGTTTTGCGTCAGCATCTACTTAACCACTCATGTTCTACCGCGAATAACGCTATATAATCAATCCATTGGGAGAAACAAAGAGCTAGGGATCGATCAAATGGCTGCAGGGCAGAAAGCAGGTGGTCTCTTCGTGGAATGACCGCTCTTGTTACTGGGTGAACTAAAGGAATCGGGTTCGTTTCTCTCTGCATGCCTAGTACTCTTTTTCTTGTTTCTGTTTTCACCATCAAAAATCATTCTAATTACTCAAAATTTCTACAAACTTTCAATTACAGCCCTCCTGTCATTGAACTCTTTTGCTCTTTGGATTCTTTTATGGCTAAAATATCTGTTTTGGACTCAACCCCTTATTTATAAATCATACTTCCACCCTATCCCTTGCAGGTGCTACTGTTTTGTGGGATTTTTTTGCTGTTTTTAATTATTATTTTTTTTTCCTGCCTTTTTTGTTTCAAATATCTGTAGGAAATCATTTTGGAACCCGCTTGCTTGTTGTCATAGTCATTCTACATCTAAGAAATTGTTGTTTTGCTATGGAAATTGTTATTTTTGTTTTGTGAAAATTCAGTAAATTATTGTTTAGTACTAAATGTTGTTTTTAATTTTAGGTACGCTATTGTCGATGAATTGGCAGGTCTGGGGGCGACCATCCATACATGCAGTCGAAATGAGGCACAACTCAATGAATGTTTAAATCAATGGAAGACGAAGGGATTTCAAGTCACTGGTTCGGTGTGCGATGCAGTGTCTCGAGTCGAACGAGAGGAACTAATTAGCACTGTCTCCTCTTTATTTAATAGCAAACTTAACATCCTTGTAAGGTCTCTATTTTCTTACAATACAAATTTCCTGCAAACTAGTTTGGAGTTTCTTTCTACCCACTATAATAAATGTCAAGTGTCCTCTAATATGTGAGAAACAAATGTTTTCTTTAATATTTTTAATAGTCATTAACTCCCATTGTATTAACTTAAGAATCCAAACATTGAATTTTAAGGAACCAAAATATGTTAGAGAACACATGTTATTTACTAAAGTAGATTGAAGAAAATTTCCTTCAAACTTTTGTTTGGAGTAAATTTATGTCTATTCCCTTATCATCGTCGCATTTTTCTCATGATCATGTCATCAAAAGATATATATATTATTAAGGGTAGGCGGTAGGTGGAGAGTAGCCGTCTCCACCTACCTAAGCGTATGAGTGGATACTGGATAGCAAGAAGGGTGTCAAAATTATCAAAATAATAATTTTTCTTTTTTTTAAAAAAAAAAAAAAGTAAGGATTTAGGTGTTAATCAGGATTTAACGAAATTTGAAAAAATACTTACGCCTTGAATTTTTTTATTTTTTTAATTTTTTTAATTTTTTATGTATAAACTTCACTTAAGCCCTCAAACTTCCACCCGTTTTGACATACCCCCTGAACTTTGATTTCTCTCACTCTGGCCCTTTATACTTTCAACATATCTCATTTAACCCCCATCCGTTAGGATTTTTCGTTAAATTCTAACGGAGTGGGGCAAAAATTTTGAAAATACTTCTCATTTTAAATTTTTTTATAATTTTATTTTTTTAAATACAAGGGTATTTTGAGAATTTTAACAAGGTTTAACAGTGAAAACAGACAGAAGGGGGTTAAATGATATATGTTGAAAGTATGAAATGCTAAAGTGAAAGAAATTAAAGTTTAGAGGAGTATGTCAAAACGGATAAAAGTTTAAGGGGCATAAGTGAAATTTCATTTTTTTTTAAATTTTAAAAATAAAAAAGGGAAGGGTGGGGAGGGGGGGAGCGGGGGGACATTTTGTGTTAAGCGAAGTTTCTCAATTTATTTTTATTATTATTATTATTATTTCTATTACTAAGCCTTAATAGGGCCGTTGTACTCTGATGTCTGGTTGTAGATAAATAATGTGGGAACCAACATACCAAAAACAGCGGTAGAGTACACAGCTGAAGATTTCTCATTCCTCATGTCTACCAATCTTGAATCTGCTTATCATATGTCCCAACTTGCTTATCCTCTTCTGAGAGCTTCGGGAGCAGGAAGTATCGTTTTCATTTCTGCCGTTGCCAGTGTACTAGCAGTAAATATAGGAACGACTGTATATAGTGCAACTAAAGGTAATTTCATTCTACTATTTCATTTTTATAACAATTAAGCTTATGGGTTATAATTAGTTTAAGAGAGACATTATCAACTTTTGTCTAATATTCATATGTAGGAGCAATAAATCAACTAGCAAGAAGTTTGGCATCGTGAAGTGGGCGAAAGACAACATAAGGAGTACTCTATTGCACCTTGGTTTATTCAGAACCCCCCTGGCTGAACCTGTAAGATTCTTTTCCTTGTTCTGTTTGTAGAATATTGTCGTTATCCTAATTATTAACGACAATAATATAATCATAATAATGTAGAAAAACAATCGTCTTGAAGAATATTGTCACTGTTCGAATATGTGGTCGGACAGATTAGAGATGGATTCAGACGAGAAAATAGTCATAGAGGGATTAAGACATGACAAGAATGTATTTTCTCTTCTTTGCAGTTTCTGAGTGATGAGAAAATATCTAAGGCTGTTGTCTCTCGAACCCCTCTTGGACGTGTTGGAGAGCCAAAGGAGGTTTCTTCCATTGTGGCATTCCTGTGCCTACCCGCGGCTTCTTACATAACTGGTCAGAATATTTGTGTTGATGGCGGAAGTACAGTAAATGGCTTCTCATTGCCCTGAGCATGCTTTGAAACAGCAGAAAATGATGTTCTTATTGGTACAACAACATTTGTATTGAGGGATGTCTATAATCCACTTTATTTTCAAGATCAAAAGGAATAAGTCGTGTAAAACTTAATTACACAATAAAATTTCATATATGCACGTCTCTTTTTTTTTTTTCCCCGGAAATAAATAACAAATTAACTCATAATCCATCCCAAGCCCTTTGGGGTCTCAATACTACACTAAAGAAGGTCAAGGGGATCTGATATTGATGATGTGTTTTAAGGGATGATCACACCATATATAACAATTGTAGACATCCCCACAATCAATTATTTCCATAGAAGGTAATAACTTTCATGAAGGTTAGAAGAGAAACAATGCAATGCTTGATGAAGAGTTACATGATGGTCTATATATTAGGAGGTTGGAGGACGAATTTGATTTATTCTTTGACCGTCATTCTCTTTGTTTTCCTGTTAGATTTCTACCCTCACGAGCTTTATTCTTCTAAATACACTTGCATTCTATTTTCTATGAGTAATGCTAGATACTATATTTTTATGAGGAATGCTACATGTCCATCTTTGATCTTTTTTTTTTTTGCAATTTTTTGCAAATCAGAAAAAGATGTCCATCACTTTTTACAAAAAGAGGTCCATTACTTTTGCAAAAAATAAGAAAATAAAAAATAAAAATGACCAAAGATGGACCAAAAAGATGGGCAACTATCCCACAATGATGACATCACAGCCTCAATCAACTCTTAAATACCTTCTTCTTTTTTTAAATTAAAAAAAAATTAAAAAAAAAAAAAAGAATAACTTTACTTACCGTCTTAATTGTCACATTCTTTGTAATGTCACTTTCAAAGTTAAAAACATCTCAATTTAGTGTATCGAACTTCCAATTTTTTTCAATTCTTCACTCCTTTAGGATTTTCCATTAAATCCTAACAGATGAGTGTCAAAATTTTCAAAATATCCCTCATTTTTATTAAAAAAAAAAAAA
>FXXK01001568.1:5483-46382 GCA_900184695.1 Betula pendula | reverse complement strand
ATACCTTACGTGTGGCAGCCTTGGGATAGGGGGAAAACAAAACATGGTGTGGAAAAAGTGTTACCAACTTGGCAACTTGCATTGCGGAGGGAAAGAAGGACAAAATTAGTGGGATCCACAAATTGACAATAGTCCAGCAACTCAAGAGTCGAGGTCATCTAAAAAAAAAAAAAAGAGTTCGAGAGTTCAAGACCATAATTCCCAGTTTGCCATTCCGGGTCACGGGTGATTTTTGTTTACCTAAGCATCTACGTAAACAACTTATGGTAACTTATGTACAAATTGACAAGAGTCCAACAAGGTCATCGACAAATTGACAATTTCAATAAGATTATCCCCAAAAGTGTGCAGGGGCGGCCTCAATGCATGGCGGGATTAGGCGGCTGCTTAAAATATAAATAAGTAATTAATAATAATTTTTGTCTACACATAATTAATAATAATTAGATAATAAATAATTATAGGTCAATCAATTTTTCGAATTAAGCAATCAAATTAAAATTGATAAATTATTACCTAAGATCAATAATGTCATAAAAAAATAATTGAATTAGCTATATTTTCAATTGAAAAGAGAATCTTAAAAAAACTTGAATATAAATCCTTAAAGTGAAATAAATAATTTTTAATAAAATATAATATTTAATTATATTAATTTTTTTTTTTTAAAAAATTCATTTAAACTTCACAAGAGTCCAACAACTCAATGAACTCAAGAACTATTAATCCTATTTGGCCGTTCGGGCCGGGTCACAGGTGGTCACCGTGATTTTGTTTTGCGTCAGCATCTACTTAACCACTCATGTTGCTAACCGGCGAAAAACGCTATATAATCAATCCATTGGGAGAAACAAAGAAGCTAGGGATCGATCAAATGGCTGGGCCAGGGAGAAGCAGGTGGTCTTCTCGTGGAATGACCGCTCTGTTACTGGGGAACTAAAGAATCGGGTTCGTTTCTTCTCTGCATGCCTAGTACTCTTTTTTTCTTGTTTCTGTTTTCACCAATCAAAAATCATTCTAATTACTCAAAAATTTCTACAACATTTCAATTACAGCCCTCCTGTCATTGAACTCTTTTGCTCTTTGGATTTTTTATGGCTAAATATCTGTTTTGGGACTCAACCCCTTATTTATAAATCATACTTCCACCCTATCCCTTGCAGGTGCTACTGTTTTGTGGATTTTTTTGCTGTTTTTTTAATTATTATTTTTTTTCCTCTTTCCTTTTTTGTTTCAAAATATCTGTAGGAAATCATTTTGAAAACCCGCTTTGCTTGTTGTCATAGTCATTTCTACATTCTAAGAAATTGTTGTTTTGCTATGGAAAATTGTTATTTTTGTTTTGTGAAATTCAGTAAATTATTGTTTAGTACTAAATGTTGTTTTAATTTTAGGTACGCTATTGTCGATGAATTGGCAGGTCTGGGGGCGACCATTCCATACATGCAGTCGAAATGAGGCACAACTCAATGAATGTTTAAATCAATGGAAGACGACAGGGATTTCAAGTCACTTTCGGTGTTGCGATGCAGTGTCTCGGAGTCGAACGATGAGGAACTAATTAGCACTGTCTCCTCTTTTATTTAATAGCAAACTTAACATCCTCTGTAAAGGTCTCTATTTTCTTACAATACAAATTTCCTGCAAACTATTTGGAGTTTCTTTCTACCCACTATAATAAATGTCAAGTGTCCTCTAATATGTGAGAACAAATGTTTTCTTTAATATTTTTAATAGTCATTAACTCCCATTGTATTAACTTTAAGATCCAAACATTGAATTTTAAGGAACCAAAATATGTTAGAACACATGTTATTTACTAAAGTAGATTGAAGAAAATTCCTTCAAACTTTTGTTTGGAGTAAATTTATGTCTATTCCCTTATCATCGTCGCATTTTTTCTCATGATCATGTCATCAAAAGATATAGTATATTATAAGGGTAGGCGGTAGGGGGAGAGTAGGCCGTCTCCACCTAACCTAAGCGTATGGAGTGGATACTGGATAGCAAGAAGGGTTGTCAAAAATTACAAAATAATAATTTTCTTTTTTTTTTAAAAAAAAAAAAAAATAGTAAGGATTTAGGTGTTAATCAGGATTTTAACGAAATTGAAAAAATACTTACGCCTTGAATTTTTTTATTTTTTTAATTTTTTTAATTTTTTTATGTATAAACTTCACTTAAGCCTCAAACTTCCACCCGTTTTTGACATACCCCCTAAACTTTGATTTCTCTCCACTCTGGCCCTTCAATTCTTTCAAACATATCTCATTTAACCCCATCCGTTAGGATTTTTCGTTAAATTCTAACGAGTGGGGCAAAATTTTTGAAAATACTTCTCATTTTAAATTTTTTATAATTTTATTTTTTTAAATACAAGGGTATTTTGAGAATTTTAACAAGGTTTAACAGTGAAAACAGACAGAAGGGGGTTAAATGATATATGTTGAAAGTATGAAATGCTAAAGTGAAAGAAATAAAGTTTAGAGGAGTATGTCAAAACGGATAAAAGTTTAAGGGGCATAAGTGAAATTTCATTTTTTTTAAATAAAAATAAAAAAAAGGGTGGGGAGGAGCGGGGGACATTTTGTGTTAAGCGAAGTTTCTCAAATTTTTTTATATTATTATTATTATTTCTATTACTAAGCCTTAATAGGCCGTTGTACTCTGATGTCTGGTTGTAGATAAATAATGTGGGAACCAAATACCAAAACAGCCGGTAGAGTACACAGCTGAAGATTTCTCATTCCTCCATGTCTACCAATCTAATTTGAATCTGGCTTATCATATGTCCCAACTTGCTTATCCTCTTCTGAGAGCTTCGGATAGCAGGAAGTATCGTTTTCATTTCTTGCCGTTTCCAGTGTTACTAGCAGTAAAATATAGGAACGACTGATATAGTGCAACTAAAGGTTAATTTCATTCTACTATTTCATTTTTATAACAATTAAGCTTATGGGTTATAATTAGTTTAAGAGAGAATTATCAACTTTTGTCTAATTATTCATATTGTAGGAGCAATAAATCAACTAGCAAGAAGTTTGGCATGTGAGTGGGCGAAAGACAACATAAGGAGTAACTCTATTGCACCTTGGTTTATCAGAACCCCCCTGGCTGAACCTGTAAGATTCTTTTCCTTGTTCTGTTTGTAGAATATTGTCGTTATCCCTAATTATTAACGACAATAATTAAATCATAATAATGTAGAAAACAATCGTTTTGAAGAATATTGTCACTGTTCGAATATGTGGTCGGACAGATTAGAGATGGATTCAGACGAGAAAATAGTCATAGAGGGATTAAGACATGACAAGAATGTATTTTCTCTTTCTTTTGCAGTTTCTGAGTGATGAGAAAATATCTAAGGGCTGTTGTCTCTCGAACCCCTCTTGGACGTGTTGGAGACAAAGGAGGTTTCTTCCATTGTGGCATTCCTGTGCCTACCCGCGGCTTCTTACATAACTGGTTCAGAATATTGTGGTTGATGGCGGAAGTACAGTAAATGGCTTTCTCATTTGCCCTGAGCATGCTTTGAAACAGCAGAAATGATGTTTCTTATTGGTTACAAACACATTTGTATTGAGGGATGTCTATAATCCACTTTATTTTCAAGATCAAAAGGAATAAGTCGTGTAAAACTTAATTACACAATAAAATTTCATATATGCACGTCTCTTTTTTTTTTTTTTTCCCCGGAAATAAATAACAAATTAACCATAATCCATCCCAAGCCTTTGGGGTCTCAATACTACACTAAAGAAGGTCAAGGGGATCTGATATTGATGATGTTTTTAAGGGATGATCACACCATATATAACAATTGTAGACATCCCCACAATCAATTATTCCATAGAAGGTAATAACTTTCATGGAAGGTTAGAAGAGAAACAATGCAATGCTTGATGAAGAGTTACATGATGGTCTATATATTAGGAGGGTTGGAGGACGAATTTGATTTATTCTTTGACCGTCATTCTCTTTGTTTTCCTGTTAGATTTCTACCCTCACGAGCTTTATTCTTCTAAATACACTTGCATTCTATTTTCTATGAGTAAATGCTAGATACTATATTTTTATGAGGAATGCTACATGTCCATCTTTGATCTTTTTTTTTTTTTTTGCATATTTTTTGCAAATCAGAAAAAGATGTCCATCACTTTTTACAAAAAGAGGTCCATCACTTTTGCAAAAAATAAGAAAATAAAAAATAAAAATGACAAAGATGGACCAAAAGATGGGCAACTATCCCACAATGATGACATCACAGCCTCAATCAACTCTTAAATACCTTCTTCTTTTTTTTTAAAATAAAAAAAAATTAAAAAAAAAAAAAGAATAACTTTACTTACCGTCTTAATTGTCACATTCTTTGTAATGTCACTTTCAAAGTTAAAAACCTCTCAATTTAATGTATCGAACTTCCAATTTTTTCAATTCTTCCCTCCTTTAGGATTTTCCATTAAATCCTAACAGATGAGTGTCAAAAATTTTCAAAATATCCCTCATTTTTATTAAAAAAAAAAAAAAAAAAAAAAAACAAACAAACAAAAACAAAAAACAAGACGAAATTGAAAGGATTTAGGATTTAATGGCATTTGCAAAAATACCCACACCTGAATCTTTCAAAAAAATTTATTATTTAAAAAAAAAAAGGAAATTTGATATACTAAATTGAGAGGTTTTGAATTTTAAGGGGACATTGCAAAACAGGTGACAATTCAAGGGAAGTAAGTGAAGTTATCCAAAAAAATACAAAACATTGATCCAAGAGTTAGTTATGACTATCACGTCTTCATTGTAGGATAAAAATATAGTATATAGCATTACTCATTTCCTATAGAGTTCTTTCAATTGTATCAGGGTCAAGCTATGGAATAAGACAAAGAGAATAGAACAAAGTCTAAGATTTTTTGCAATAGGATTGAGTTGTTGAAAATTTAGTGTTGGAATTGAGTGATTGGAGATCTCCTTCCAATGAGATGACTCTTGTTCGAACAAGAGTGTGTATCTAGTTTTTACAAAGTTTCAAAATGCCTTGATTACAGTCATGATCGAATCCCGTTTGAATCAAGTATTAACAACACGTCCAATAAGCCTCGATCATAGTCTCATTCCAAGCTCGTTTGAATGAGATGATCTCAAAATGCATTGATTGAAGTGTCTTTTGGAGTAGTTTGATTGCCGCTATGTGAAAATTATGAAACCCTAGATCTTGTCCGAACGAGATTATGTCAGATTATTTTAAACCTTAACGACTTAGCCTAAGAACTTCACTTTTCTCCCTATATATCTTTATAAGCCTCATAAGCTACGATTTTCAAGGAACTTAGAGGCTATTTTTTATTGTTCTTAGACGAGTTCCTAAATACCTTTGAGCCTTACACAATTTATTCCTTCAATTCAATTTTCATTCTTTACACCACAGAAAACCGTACCGCCACGAAAGTTCTTGGTTATAGCGGACAATGTTTGTTTGTGAAGGTGATTACTATAGAAGAAGGCTACATGATCTAGAGCTAGTATTACGGTGGGAGGTGAACAAGTCGTTTGTTAGGGTTACATATTGAGTCTTGTGAGTGACAAAGGTTTTGTAAGTAAAATCAATATGTAACACAAATCTTCTATAGTGGATGCCTTTGGAGTTATTTGGCCCTAGGAATGGTTTTTTTTTGGAAGAGTTGGTTACAAAAATCTATTTTTCTTTTCGTTCTGTTTTTTCAATGGCATGTATACGAAAAGAATATGTCACCCCATGTCTTTCTTGCATCCATCCAAAACTAATGTGACTTTTAAAATTGTTATTGAATTTATGATAGACCATTATTAAATTTTGATCCAATGATGATTTCAAAAGTTACATCAATTTTTGGTAAATACAAGACTCTGTAATGGTCTCTATTTTCTTACAATACAAATTTCCTGCAAACTATTTGGAGGTTTCTTTCTACCCACTATAATAAATGTCAAGTGTCCTCTAATATGTGAGAACAAATGTTTTCTTTAATATTTTTAATATCATTAACTCCCATTGCTTATTAACTTAAGAATCAAACATTGAATTTTTAAGGAACCAAAATATGTTAAACACATGTTATTTACTAAAGTAGATTGAAGAAAATTCCTTCAACTTTTGTTTGCGAGTAAATTTATGTCTATTCCCTTATCATCGTCGCATTTTTCTCATGGATCATGTCATTCAAAAGATATATATATTATAAGGGTAGCGCGGTAGGTGGGAGAGTAGGCCGTCTCCACCTAACCTAAGCGTCATGGAGGGATACTGGATAGCAAGAAGGGTTGTCAAAAATTACAAAATAATAATTTTCTTTTTTTTTTAAAAAAAAAAAAAAAATAGTAAGGATTTAGGGTTAATCAGGATTTTAACGAAATTTGAAAAAATACTTAACGCCTTGAATTTTTTATTTTTTTAATTTTTTTAATTTTTTATGTAATAAACTTCACTTAACCCTGCAAACTTCCACCCGTTTTTGACATACCCCCTTAAACTTTATTTCTCTCCACTCTGGCCTTCAATTCTTTCAAACTATCTCATTTAACCCCCATCCGTTAGGATTTTTCGTTAAATTCTAACGATGGGCAAAATTTTTGAAAAATACTTCTCATTTAAATTTTTTTATAATTTGTATTTTTTTAAATACAAGGGTATTTTGAGAATTTTAACAAGGTTTAACAGTGAAAACAGACAGAAGGGGGTTAAATGGATATATGTTGAAAGTATGAAATGCTAAAGTGAAAGAAATTAAGTTTAGCAGGAGTATGGGTCAAAACGGATAAAGTTTAAGGGGCATAAGTGAAATTTCATTTTTTTTAAATAAAAATAAAAAAAAGGGTGGGAGGAGCGGTGGGAACATTTTGTGTAAGGCGGAAGTTTCTCAAATTTTTTTATATTATTATTATTATTTCTATTACTAAGCCTTAACAGGCCTTTGTACTCTGATGTCTGGTTGTAGATAAACAATGTGGGAACCAAAAACCAAAAACAGCGGCTAGGAGTTACACAGCTAAAGATTTCTCATTCCTCATGTCTACCAATCTTGAATCTGCTTATCACATGTCCCAAACTTGCTTATCCTCTTCTGAGAGCTTCGGGAGCAGAAAGTATTGTTTTCCCTTTCTCTGTTTCCAGTGTAGTAGCAGTAAATATTGGAACGACTATATATAGTGCAACTAAAGGTAATTTCATTCTAGTATTTTTGATTTTTATAGCAATTCTTCATGGATTATTAGTTTAGAGAGACTTATCAACTTTTGCTTTTTAGGAGCAATTATCAGCTAGCAAGAAGTTTGGCATGTGAGGTGGGCGAAAGACAACATAAGGAATAACTCTATTGGCACTCTTGGTTTATCAGAACCCCCCTGGCTGAACCTGTAAGATTCTTTTCCTTGTTCTGTTTGGTAGAATATTGATTCGTTATCCCTAATTATTAACGACAATAAATTAAATATAATAATGTAGAAAACAATCGTTTTGAAGAATATTGTCACTGTTCGAATATGTGTCGACAGATAGAGATGTGATTCAGACGAGAAAATAGTCATAGAGGGGATTAAGACATGACAAGAATGTTATTTTCTCTTTCTTTTGCAGTTTCTGAGTGATGAGGAAAATATCTAAAGGGCTGTTGTCTCTCGAACCCTCTTGGACGTGTTGGAGACAAAGGAGGTTTCTTCCATTGTGGCATTCCTGTGCCTACCCGCGGCTTCTTACAGGTAACTGGTTCAGAATATTGTGGTTGATGGCGGAAGTACAGTAGGAATGGCTTCTCATTTGCCCTGAGCATTGCTTTGAAAACAGCAGAAATGATGTTCTTATTGGTTACAAACACATTTGTATTGAGGGATGTCTATAATCCACTTTATTTTTCAAGATCAAAAGGAATATAGTCGGTGTAAAACTTAATTACACAATAAATTGTAGGAAATCATTTTGAAACCCTTTTGCTGATTGTCATAGTCATTCTACAGCTAGGAAATTGTTGTTTTACAATGGAAATTGTTATTTTTGTTTTGTGGAAATTCGGTTAATTATTGTTTGTTACTATATATGTTGTTTTCAGGTACGCTATTTGAGGAATTGGCAATCTTGGGGGCGACCATCCATACATGCTCTCGAAATGAGGCTCAACTCAATGAATGCTTAAGTCAATGGAAGACTAAGGGATTTCGAGTTACCAATTTAGTGTGCGATGAAGCGTCTCGAGCCCAACAAGAAGAACTAAGTAGCACTGTCTCCTCTTTATTTAATGGCAAACTCAACATCCTTATAAGATCATTCACAATGAATTCTTTAATTTTTTAAAAAATTTTAACTCTGATATTATTTAAATATTCTTAAAATTAAATATTAAGAAAAGAAAGAGGAAAGAAAAAGCCATTTAAAAATTGTATGGATTTGCAACTTGCAACACCTTTTAGAGAAATAAGTCTCATTACTACTCTTTTGTAGAATTAAGTGACAATAGTGACTTCCTTTGTGCTTTTGCAATTAACACTTATATATATTATATATATGCATATACGCCCACAAAAGCTTTTATTTATTAATTACTAAGCCTTAACAGGGGCTTTTGTACTCTGATGTCTGGTTGTAGATAAACAATGTGGGAACCAACAAACCAAAAACGGCGGCAGAGTACACAGCTAAAGATTTCTCATTCCTCATGTCTACCAATCTTGAATCTGCTTATCACATGTCCCAACTTGCTTATCCTCTTCTGAGAGCTTCGGGAGCAGGAAGTATTGTTTTCCTTTCTTCTGTTGCCAGTGTAGTAGCAGTAAATATTGGAACGACTATATATAGTGCAACTAAAGGTAATTTCATTCTATTATTTGATATTTATAGCAACCTTTTATGGATTATTAGTTTAAGAGAGACATTATCAACTTTTGTAGGAGCAATGAATCAGCTAGCAAGAAGTTTGGCATGTGAGTGGGCAAAAGATAACATAAGGAATAACTCTGTTCAACAACTCAACCCAATACTTTCCTAGTGGCAGCCATCAAAATAAGACATATATAATATTATGTTTTGAGTATTATGTATGATGTATTTTACCATGAGATTATAGATGAAATTAGAGTAATGTATTTATCGGCAAAATCAACAAAACAACTAGTTACGAAATTCTCTCCCAGTGGAAGCAAACCACTTATAACTGGCTCTTTTATAATATATATATATATATATATATATATATAATATGATATTTTATGTTTTTTTTTTTTTATAATTTCATGTGCCAATTTTATGTAATTTTTATTTTATGGCAGTATAAAAAGTTCTAAAAATAATCAAAAAGTGATTTAAAATAGTCCAAAAAAATATCCAAAAAATTAAAAAAAAAATGATCCAAAAGGCTCATTATTTGAAAAACAGTTACCGGTTAATGGCAATCGGTTGGACTGGTTGTAGTTGTTGAAAATTGAATAATCGGAGACCTCAGTTGCGGTTGCGGTTTGTAGGGGAATAACCGCAACTGGTTTGTAGGGAATAACCGCAACAGGTTGACATCCCTAATTTATATGATATAAAGTAAAAAGAATATTGTGAATTTTTTGTATGGAAAAGTAAAAAAGTTTTGTTTTTTAGTGAATTTTTTATTTAAATAGTAATAAAAAGTAAAAAAATTATTAAAAAGTGATTGATGAAATATTAAAACTATAGTTGATTTTGGGGGAAGAAAAAGGGAGGGAAATTGACAAACATAGCCGTCATTTGTAAGCTTTGTCTCTTAAGTACAAAAAAGTTTCTTTTAAAAAAAAAATCCTTTTTCTCTCTCACGTAATTGTAAGTACTGAACTTTAACTAGATTGAAATATTACACGTGGAATCCTTCTAATGGACACTGTCTTGAGTAGTGATATACATAACACAAGTGTGATTAAATAGTAATTACACTGATGTAGAATATAAGCAAATATTTTTTTTTAAAAAAAAAAATGCACTCCAGTGTAATTATTGTTCAATCACACTAGGGTGATGTTTATCATTACTCCACTGTCTTTGTTTAGTTGTTTGAATTCTTTGGAGAATCATCATATATATATATGGGACACTGAATTTACTTAATTAGACGTAGCAAAATATTTTTCCTATTTTCTGTGTTGGGTACCGGCCGGTGAGTTATTTGTTGATGGAGAGATATCGGAAGAGACATATACCAAAAAATAAAAGATTAAAACACATGAGGAAGAGAAAGGGTGATCAATGATCATCATGTCACTTGGTTTTTTTCTGAGTTAGAAAACCTTTTTTTCTTAATAATTGGAGACAGTTATTAAAAATTATAGAATACTTATTGAAAGGTCTTACTTTTTAATAAAATTTATTTAGTTACTAAATATATATATTGATCTACTAATAAATAACAATATTTAGTGATAAATTTATAAGGATTTAAATTAACTATGGAATTAACATGGGATTTACACGAAGCAAAGTGAGCTTTCCCTTGGGACCAAATACAAGTTCAAAATTTCTCGATAGTAAACTGAGATTGCGCATATAATTGACTGCAACAAATTCTTTCTGCCATTGATCAATATATATTTTTTTTAATACTTTTTTTTTCTTTAAAAAAAAAAAAAAAAAGTTGGATTTTTTTCATTTCTTTTAAAAAATCAAGAATTATCATGAGCCTTTCCAACTTGTTAAATTAAAGGAAAATATAATATAACCCTAGCTTCTGTGCCTTATCTAATTTTGAAAATTCAATACTAGAGTTTACAATCATTTTAAATTCAACATTTTTTTTTTCATTTTTCATCAACTAAATAATAAAAATGATATGAAACTGTAATCATGCTTCTCTTATAAATTTTTCCTTAGATTAACTTGAACAAAGAAATAAGAGAAATACATTTTATGAGTGAGTAAAGTGTAATCTCTTTTTTAAAGAGAAACCTTATTTCTCTATCTTCCAGCACTCTCTTATTTATTTTTTTATTTTTTTTCAAATTTATCAATAAATTTGACAAATTCAAAAATAAACTTCCGAAAAAAAAATGGACCAAGCAATTATAATAGAAGATATATAAATGAATAGCATTTCTCCTTTATAAACGACGTCGCGTTCACGGCTCAAAATCGACCAACGGAGGAATGATTAAAGTATAATAAACCCAAGAAATGAAAACAAATTACGACCTTCAGAAGACCCGTACATGACTCTTGTATTATTGTACATAAGAAGCGACAAGGCACACCACAGATGCAGAAGTTTTCAAGAGAGAGAGAGATGGCTGAGGCAACAGACATGGGTAGCAGAGAAAGTAGATGGAGTCTTCAAGGAATGACAGCTCTTGTCACTGGCGGAACCAAAGGGGAACCAAAGGAATAGGGTCGCTCTCTTTGCCTTCTCTTTCTATCTTGAAAGTTATCAAACATATATATATGGAGATCTATAAAAATCATCAATCCATCATTTTTTTTTTCTTGTATAAATAGAATAGTCGTTATTTTGTTTCAAGACAAAAGATGGAAAAAGAGAAAAAGATCATCCAGATCGACCATAATGTTTCAAATTTTCTGTTGGTATAACATTAGGATTGCTAGCTGTGTTCTTAAGCTTCATGAGTGCCGTCATGCATGTACTTACACTCTCTGGAATTTTTTTATTTTTTATTTTTAATTTCCAACAGTGGTTGGAAATTAAAGATTTAGATACTCATGTCAAGCTGCACATGACCAGATCGTACTGCTTAGGCAGGTGCCGGAATAACTCTAGTTTTACCTGACACTTGGCCTAATAAGTAATCAATCAGGCAATTCTCACCATCTAAGTTCCCTCCGGTACGGCTTCCAGCCAATGGCAGAGCCACGTTGAGACTAACTTAAAGAGAAATGACTAAACCGATTGAAGCATTTGTTGCCAATGCAAGTCTTCTGTCTTTATGTGAAAATTAGATTGATTCTTTCTTTCTTTCCTATTTTGGGGTGCGTTTGTTAAATGTTTAAAGATATTTTTGTTTTAAATAGTAATAAAAAGTGATTGATATGGTATAAAGTACAAAGAATGTTATAAATTTTTTGTATGAAAAAGTAAAAAAATTTTGTTTCTTAGTAAGTTTTTTATTTGAATAATAATAAAAAGTGAATTATATGATATAAAAAGTGAAAAAAAAAATTGTTAAAAAGTAATTGATGAAATATTAAAAGTGGTGTTGATTTTGAAGAGGTAAAAGAAAAAAAGGAAAAGTGGGAAGAGGGAAGAGGTTAACAAACAAGCCATTGCTTTCATGTTAAGAAGGTAGATGCTTGATGTATTGGTAAGTGTCTTTTCCCTATTCTGCGATATATTTTTGATCAGAGAGTCAAAAATCAAAATCTAATTGTTAGGTTTTTAGTAAAGCGGCAGTGACCCAAAAAAAAGATGGTGACAGGCTTGCTAAGAATAGGTTTTTTTTTTTCCTTGTATAAATTTAACAGCTTTTTTTAGCTGCACAAACTACAAACATAATGGAAAAAAATACTCCAATTTCTAATTCGTCTTTACTTTAAAAAAAAAAAAAATTCTATTTCGTCTCCACACATCACAAAAAAAAAAAAAAAAAAGGTACTCTTAGTTCTTTTTTTACCATTTATTTTTCTACAATTGTTTTTTTCTGTTTGTTTCTAAAGACGGTTTAAATCTAAGCTTTGAGCTTTGAGCTTTGAACTTTTCTTACCAGTCTCTTTCCCCAAAAGTATAAACTTTAAGCATTTTTTGTGGCTCTTTCTCTACATTTTTTTTTCTTTTTTTAAAGGTTGTTTTTGTTTGTGCACGCTCTTCCCTTAAGTTCACTCTTTTTTTTTTTTTTAATGATACATTTTTATGAACTTTTGTAGATATTATTTTTGTGATACACATTATTTTTGCACACTCTTCCCATGTTTATCATTTCTTTAGTTCGGCCCCTAAAATAATAAATTTTTTGCTCTGCTTTCAGTAGGTAGTTAGGTGCTACTATGGTTATGTCCAGATAGAATAGCCACAATTAGTCTCCTCCACCTACTCTTTTGCATTAAAAAATTAAATAAATAATATTAGGATTACATTTTTTATTTTTTTTTTGCAAAGAATATTAGGATTACATTGAAACAAAAAATAACAACAATAATAACAACTGACATCTAAATTAACAATGGGAACATAATTGAAATTGGGGTGAATTCTTAGAAGACGAATTTTTTTAGTTTCGCTTTTTCTTCTATAAGCAATATTTCACGGAGGCTAGCTGTTCCTGTGCCCTGCACAATACTTTTTTTTTATTTTTCTAAGAGAAAAATTTACTTTTTTTCTTTCTATGTCTGTTATTTGCATACCTTTTATGGATACTTCTCATATGTATTGTTAACTATTAATTTTACAAAAATGCTACTCATCATTCTTAAGTAACATTATTGTTTTTGTGGCATATTTACATTCACTTTTTTAAAAAAAAAAAAAAAACAAAGAAAATGTTAAAATAATGCTATTTGAGAATCTGAGTAGCATTTTTCCTAATTTTAATTCAAAATCAATAGTATATATAGATGAAAAATGTGCAAAAGAAATATATAAATAATTTTTTTTTTCTTTAAAAAGTAACATGGTTTATGTCTTATCTTAGACCAAATACTCTATCTATAATAGTATCAAAATGTAACTTATATGCCTAATTAATTCTAGTGAAAATTTTCCCTGCCAGCTGTAATGGAAGTTCATGTTTCGTGGGACATTATCATTGATTTTATTGCACAGCCTGAGTGCGCGATTTTGAATATTGAGAACGACCCCTTGAAAGAACACCATATCAAATATATTGTCCCATTTTTGTGCCTATCATGAAAGCCAATCATTTAGGGCGGCCATGAATGAACCAATTTGGCTTGTTTTCAATTTTCCTCTATTGAGTTTAATTGCTTCTTATTTTAGTAGACTGCTATGATGATGTGACAATAAAAATCTTGCCTTTTTTTTTTTTGTATTAGTAGACTGAAAATCAATGAAAATCAGATTGTTTCTTATGTTAGTAATGTTACTACTTTTTCTTGCTAACAGCTTGCTTTCTTCCTTTTCTTATAATAGTATTCATTTTGGACCATTTTTTAATGCTTATTTGTATAATGTCATCGTCTTTATATATAAGTGCATCAAGATACGACACTTAGCTAGCTTATGATGAAAATAAATAATGATACATAATTTAAGAATAATTATAACAAAACATAATGTAATTACGTAACCCAAGCTTGAGAGCTAGGGCTTGGTTTGTTAATCCTAAACCTTAGAGTGTCATAGGTTACCTATTAGGACCCAAAAACTTATAAACCACTAACATGCATATGCTTTTGAAAAAATATTTTATGAAAGCATAAATTAAGTACGTTAAATTTTCATAACATAAGTTAGATAGTCAAATGGTTTTCATACGTGCCTTAAAGCATTAACTAACGTCATGAATACAACTTCTCACTTTCAAGATCTAAACATCTCGGTCTCCTATCTTGATCGCCTTAATTTTGTAGAAATAGAAAAAAAAAGAAAAAAAAAGAAATATATATATATATAGAGAGAGAGAGAGAGAGAGAGAGTGAGAGGAAGGCTAAGCTTTTTTAAATAAAAAAAAACCAAGAGAAAGGCTCAGCTATATAGTAATATTCTCAACCAATTTAAAACTGTTTGTTTGAAAATATTTTAAGGAGAGAGTTAGATACCTAGATAACATATATATGACATATAACATAAGCTTTTCTTGCTAACTCAAAACACTTTTCTTAATCTTAATAAAACATATGTTCAAGAAAAGATTTCATTAATCAACTTCTTTCATCAAACTTGACATAATCATGATTTTTGAGTGAGTAAAAGCTTCTTTTTTCACTTGTTACTTACGGTCTCACATACTATTACGCGCACCCCGTATGCATGGGGTCGTACGATCTAACCTTCGATTATCTAACAACACTCGTGGCCACGAAGGCGTTCTGACTAATTGATTAATTTCTAGGTGCATTAAGTATACCAAACTTAGTAATGGCCACACCTTCACATAACCGTAACTTTAGTGTAGTGCACTCTATACACAGGGCCATTTGGGATCAAATATTAGCGTTAGCCAATGGCTCTGATACCATAAAAAAACTTCTAATAAAATGAAAAATAAAGAAAATAAAAGAAAAATAGAAAATGGAGACGAGATTTTGGGTATCCTTATCTTTTATTCTAACATATATGGCTTAAGTATATCATTAATTATGTGTATATAAGCTCCTGGACACTCCTCTTTACAAGCCCCTTTTTTTAATGATGAGTTCTATTTGAAATTTGTATCAGGTAGCATGAAATCGAATTTATGATTTAACAAATATGAGATACATTATCATGGCACATGAAAGGTAGAATAATTAACGCACCATATTATAGAATTGTTAAGTACTAACCAAAAGTCCCTCAATCATGTGAGATCAGTAAACACGATTTAACAACATAATGTACTATAAAAATTCCAAGGTAGTTTATGCGGCGCTATCAACTGCCTTATCTTCCTAATTACACTGATCCACCTTATTTTGTGATCAGGCATGCTATTGTGGAGGAACTGGCAGGTTTAGGGGCGACTGTACATACATGCTCTCGGACGGAAGCTGATTTGAATGAATGTTTAAGTGAATGGAGAAAGAAGGGCTTTCAAGTCACTGCTTCAGTGTGCAATGCATCCTCTCCAACTGATCGAGAGAAACTAATAAACACTATTTCCTCCATCTTTAATGGGAAACTCAACATCCTTGTAAGCCCCACCCACCTCCATTATGTATAAGGTCTCAACATTTTGAAGAGTTTTTTCTTATTTCTTAATTTTTCGAGTATCTAGCTCTAGATTAACAATGTAAGGACAAACATAAAGAAAGCGACCACAAAGTACACAGCTGAAGATTTTTCATTTATCATGGCCACAAATTTCGAATCTGCTTACCATTTCAGCCAACTATCACATCCTCTTCTCAAAGCCTCATCGGCAGGAAGCATTGTATTCGTGTCTTCAGTTTGTGGTGTTGTATCAGTGAATATTGGATCCATATATGGAGCAACTAAAGGTATTCTAGATGTATAATTATTATTATTATTGCTATATGAAGCTTGTGTAAGTTAATGTTTTCGTGTATATATATTGCATGCAGGGGCAATGAATCAGCTAACAAGAAGTTTGGCATGCGAGTGGGCAAAAGATAAAATAAGGACTAATTGTGTTGCACCATGGTTTATCTGGACCCCCCTTGCTGAGCCGGTAACAACCCATTTTCGCATTCTTATGCTTTAAATTAATGATAATGACATTCTTAAAATTAATGATTATCTAATTTATGATTGTTTAATTTCATTGCAGTATCTTGTTGATGAAAACTTCTTAAACTCCGTCATCTCTCAAACGCCCATGGGACGCGTTGGAGAGCCAAAAGAAGTGTCGTCCTTAGTTGCATTCCTTTGCCTTCCCACGGCCTCTTACATAACCGGGCAAACTATCTCCGTCGACGGAGGGGTGACGGTCAATGGCTTATTGTTCCCATAAGCATATATGGTTTAGAATTAGAGCAAACAAATTAATGCCAGTTTCCCTACTTGTAGACTTTGCTGTATTGCATATAGTAAGGCATCAGTTTGCTTGATCTCTGTGTGCCCTTGTGTAGCCCCATTCTATGCATGTACGGGGTTTTTATTGATATTATTAATATTATTATTTATGAATTAGGTTTTAAATATGTTTTTTTTAATGTGTTTTTAGTATATGAATTTGGAAGAAGTGATTTTTTTTTAGTACATCAACAGTCTAATATATATAGAGAATAGCCAAGTCATTCGAATAATTTGTTCTCAGGTAAATAAACTAAAATACTAAATAGTTGTGCAAATTGAAAAATGAGATAACTTCTTAGTATGAATTAAATAGGTGATATGTAATCAAATTAAAGAAAAATGGTAGAAACAATGTTTTTATGATTTTATTTCATAACTATCATATAATGTGAATGTGGTAGTCCCAATTCTCTTTTAGTTTTTTTTTTTAATATACAATGGTTGATCTAATGGTTGGTTGGGTCGGATTGTAACGTTAGCATTGTAGTATAATTATAAGATAAAAATGAAGTTTCTAGCATTACACCAAATTAAATAACTAAGCTGTACTAATGTCATATCAAATTAATATATGCAATTATCCAAAAAGAAATATGGGAAACTACATCATAACTCTTTGAATTTTTGTTCGATTTAAATTTAATGTCTAATGGAATAATTCTGGATTTTTACCTCTTCTTCTTCCCTTCATAATAGCGCCACACCGGCGGTCCCACTTTGACCAGTATAATCTACTACATTTGACGTAGCGAAAGACTTGGTAAACAAATCAGAAGTGTCTGCGTCTTCTGACTAAAAGATAAAACAAGCCCGCAGGCTTAAAAGTAACAAACTCCGCAGAGTGTTTGAGAGAAATTCTCTGATTGATAAATATTCAATTGTGTGTTTGTTTACAATGTAGACTCACAAATTTATACTAGTAGAAAACTTGAAGAGAAAGTAATTCTAGTCCTAGTAGAGAAAGTAATCCTAGTCCTAGTAGAACAAGTAAATCTAATCCTAATAAGAAAATAAATAAATACAAGTCTACAAAGGAAAGGAAAAAGTAAATATAATCCTGAAAATGAAATAAATAAAGTTTTATTTATTTATTTTTTTTTTAGTAAAATCCTAATCTAAAATAAAAAATCAATAAATTGATTTTTTGTGTCAATCGAATACGGTTGACAATCAGCAGTGATCGTGACAAGATCTTTCCTTCTATACTTCCATTGTCTGAATCTGAATAAAAATCTTCTTGAACGGCACTTTCCCAATATGTTATTTGTTATTTTTCTTATTTTGAAATTTACCGAAAATATGGGTAAATTCCGTACTACATCAACATTCTTGGAAAACCTATCTTTGCCTTCGAAGAATTGAGATAGTGTTTTTGGATTTTTGTTTCCATTAAAACAAAAATTCTCAATTTCTTTTTTTTAGGAAAAAGTACACATACCTCGCTCAAACTATTATTTCATTATTAATGTTCCCCCAAACTATTAATTGTGTCAATGTCCTCCCTAAATTACCAAAAAATGTCAATTTTTCCCTATATATATATATATTAAAAAAAACTAATAATAATAATAAAAAAATATAAAAGGAGAGAGAGAGAGAGAGAAACCAAGGGGGTGCCTCCCTTTTTTTTTTCTTTAATTTATTTTTTCGTTCGGTTTTTAATTTAATAATTTTTTTATATAGAAAAAATGCCCCCCTACTATATTCACCTTGATTTTTTAATTAATTTTTTAGTTTTAGTTTTGGTTTTTTTTTTTTGTCTTATCAAAATTTTTATAATTATTTTGTCCTTTTTTACTGCTTGTGGACATTGTCATCTTCTTGTCATTTAGGGTGAACATTCACATAATTTGTAAAATTTGAGAGCACATGACAATGAATTAAAGTTTAAAGAAGTATGTATATTTTTTACAAAGGTCTCAAACGTCAACACACGCCCGATTCTACCATCGAGTTGCAAACTGCTGATGCTTAAACATGGGCTGCAACTGGATGTTCTTTAACTCGGGTTGCATGTGCTAACTCGGGCCTCAAATGTTGATTTTTTAACTTGCTGGATTCTACTCTCAGGCTTCGACTACTGGGTTCTGCTCATCGGGCCCATAAACATTATTTGTGTCATCTCATTCCTCACGTGATAATAACTTCTATAAACGACGTCGTTATTTTCTTCTGCCTACCATATATTCTTCCTGATATAACGCCTTCAACAGGCTCTTCAGATCTGCTCTGCCTTCAACTCTCTCAGATTCTCCTCTTCAACTCCCTAGAATCCAGAAAGATGTCCTAAACGAAGATGCCAATGTTGACATGTTCTGCAGTAGAGTTTGTACAGGTGGACTGATATGAGTAGGAGGACTGACTTGAACAGCATTGGACGAGAAAGAGGTAGAGAGGTTCAGATTTTGCACTAAAAAGAATGGCCACCGTGTTCTCTCACCATGCCCAGGGGTGTAGCTAGCACTTTGGTTTGGGGTTGCCAATATTGAAAAAAAAAATAAAAAATTGGAGGTCAAAAATACAATTTTTAAGGGTATATTTTAAAAAAAATAAAAACTTTTGAGGCAAAATTGAAAAAAAAAAAAAAATTAATTGAGGGGGTCAAAATTAAATTTTTAAGGGTATATTTTTAAACAATTTGAGGAAAAATTGAAAAAAAAAAAAAACATTTGGGGAGTCAAAATTAAAATTTTAAGAGTTTATTTTAAAAAAATTAAAAAAAAAAATTTAGAAAAATTAAAAAAATTTGGGGGTGCCACAGACCCCCCAAGGGGCCATGTGGCTCCGCCCCTGCCCATGCAAATCGTCGTCCAATTTGATAGAGCTGGATGAACAGAAATTAGCACAAAAGATGATGCAGCAATGCAGAAATTTGATCAACTTGCTAACTGAGATCAAATTGACAGAGAAGGAAGGCACACAAAGGAAGTTTGTTAAGATTAAAGTTTTAGTGATCTTAACAGTCCCTATATGTGTAACATAAGCATATTTTTCATTAGGCAATTTGACAGATTTTGAGACAATAGAAGTAACAGAGGTGAGAAGAGATATTGAACAAACCATGTGGTCTGTTGCCCCAATATCAACAATCCATGGAGGATGATAAAAATGATTATCAAGAATAAATGATGATGAAGAACTGAAACTTGAATGTTTAAAGTTTGAAGTAGGATGGGAAAGAACACTACCTGCCATGTTTGCAAACAGGTGGTCTTGAGTTGTGATGTTCTAAATAGAAGGTTGATCATTGAATGATTTCGGCTTGATCAATGCTAGGATTTGCTCATAATGTTCTTGAGAGAAAGGCAAATGAGGAACATCACAATCTGACACTTGGTGTGTAGAAGAGGTGGTTTTTCCTTTGGTGAATTTAAAACCAGGAAAATAACCATGATTCCATGAACCTTGTAGCATTTGTCCACAATGTGACCCGAAATGCCACAGTAACTGCATCTAGGCCTTTCCTTTCGAGTAGTGTTTGGTTGTATCCTTGAGATGACTGCTGTGTAGCAGTTGTACTCATAGCAGCAAAACTGTGGTGATTGAGAGAACCAGCAAAAGAAACAACTTGTCTCTGGCACTCTTCTTTAATGACAAGAGAAAAAAACTTTGTTTATAGAAGGCAGTGGATCGATTAAAAGGATTTGGCCACGAACATAGGAGAATGTTTCATTCAATCCAATTAAAAATTGAAAGATGTACTCTTGCACACGGTAATCAACAACAATCTTCATAGAACCACAAGGACAAGAGGGCAATGGAAGATAATTGTTAAGTTCATCCCACAATCCTTTCAAGGCGGTGAAATAAGAACTTACAAAAAGATTATCTTGTGATAATACAGAGATTGATTTTTGAATCTCATAGATTCGTGGTCTACTCCTTTGTGAGAAACGATTTTTGAGATCATTCCACATGTCTGTAACTGTGTCAATGTAGATGATGCTTGCCGCAATTTCTTTCGACACTGAATTAAGGATCCATGAAAGCAGCATGTTGTTGCATCGGTACCATGCATAGCTATCCTCAAATGAATCATTAGGTTTCAGCAAAGCACCATTGACGAAGCTGAGTTTGTGCTTGACGATCAACACCATTTTCATTGCTCTGCTCCATGTGTTGTAATTGTCTCCCATTAGCTGTTGAGAAACTAAGGTAGAACAAGGACCATCACCATAGTGCAGGTAATATGGGATGATAGTATCCGTGCTTGAATTCATTGAAGGATTACTAGATGAATCCATGGAAGAGAATCAAAGAATAGAACAAAGAAAACAGAGTATCAAGCTAATATTGCTCTAATACCATATTGACGAACAGAGAGATATGTGATGAAAGAGATGGAGAGTGCGGAAGTAGGAAAAACAAGAAATATGATGTTTGCAACTGATTCTCATTAATTGAAGTGGAGAGAAAACAATGCAGTATATATTACAAGGGAAAGAACAAAGACCAGTA
The DNA here is from genome assembly GCA_900184695.1 of Betula pendula. NCBI lineage: Eukaryota > Viridiplantae > Streptophyta > Magnoliopsida > Fagales > Betulaceae > Betula > Betula pendula. Next base: position 25,308 of record FXXK01001568.1, on the reverse strand, counting down.
AAACTGCATACATAAAACGTGTTTGATTAGCTGTATACAGCAAGAATTAGACAGCTAATCTGCAGCTAGACTACAGCTAAGTATTTACAGCTCATGTAACTAACTTATGTCCTATTGAAGCTGAAGTCCTAAGATGGAGTAATTATAGACATCAGCCTGGGCTCCATTATTAAAAAAATAAATTTTTTTTTTTTTTAATCTCATACAGTCTGAGCTGAATTACTGTTCATTCAGCCCAGACTGATGTATATCATTACTCCCTGAGATGAGAGAGTGCTCGATCCAAATTGAGAGCGCTCAAGCCAAGTATTGTCTAAGACTCTAAGAGTATGTTTGAAATTGATCAATACTTTTTATTCGAAGAACAAAAAAAAATAAAATAAAAAAGGTTGGAAAGGCTCATGCGTGATCCTATTCTTTTATAAAAATAAAAATAACAAGAAGATTGGGTTGGGTGACAACTCCCTACCGACAAAGAAAAATTATAACAAAAATCCTTTTTATCTGGCAAGTTAATCATGTGCATCTAAAGCACCTTTTACTAATAGCAATGTAGTTGCATTACCCAACCTCTTTTTTTTTTTTTTTTTTTTCTTTTTTCTTTTTTCCAGTTTTTTTTATTTTTTAAAATTTTTTATAGGAGTGATATAATTGCATTTTTATTATTTATTTGACAAACAAAATTGACAAAATTTTTGAACTTGAAATAGCTATAAACTCGAGTCTTTTAATTTTATATTAAAGTTTAAAAGTCAAAATCGGTAAAATACAATGAATTTCCATTATATTTTTCCTTAGATTAACTTGAACAAAGAAATAAGTGAAAAATACATTTTATGAGTGAGTAAAGTGTAATTTCTTTTTTTAAAGAAAAACGTTATTTCTCTATTTCTTCTAGCATATATTCTCTTATTCATATTTTTTTTTTCAAATTTATCAATAAATTTGACAGATTCAATTATAAATTTTTGGAAAAAGTCCACATACCGCCCTCAAACTACCACTCAATTGACAATATTTCTTACAAACTTTTAATTGTGACAATATCCCCCCAAACTATCAAGCAATTGTCAATGTCCCCCCTAAGGACGAAAATACCCTTAATAAAATAAAATAAAAAATTATAAACAAAAAAAATAATAATAATTATTATTATTATTTAAAAAAAAAAAAAAACTACAATTCATAAGGCTAGAAAAAACTAAAGCTAAAAATTAAAACAAAAACAAAATTAATTTTTTTTTAAAAAAAAACACACTACAAACTAATGGACAAATTCAAGAATAAAAAAAAAATTAACATTTTCGTTTAAAAATAAAAATAAAAAATATATATATATATATATATACTATATATATATAATATATATATATATTTTTTCGAATTCATAAGGGCTTAAAAAATATACTAACAATTTTTTTTTTTTTTGAAAAAAAAAAACACTCCAGCCCATTGGCCAAATTCAAATTTTTTTTAAAAAAAATTATAAAGATTTCGTTTAAAAAAATAAAATTAAAATAGGATATTGGTCTTATTAAAAAATTTGTAGGGTCATTTTTATCTTTTTGTTGGCTTTGGGGGAACATTATCAATTGTTTAGTAGTTTGGGGGGACATTGTCACAATTGAAAATTTAAGAGGGACATTGTCAATTGGGTGGTAATTTGAAAAGAGTTTATGAACTTTTTTCAAAATTATTTTTTAAAAAAATGGACCAAGCAATTATAGTAGAAGATATATATATGAATAGCATCTCTTTTATAAACCCTATTGCTGCAACTGCTCAAACTTTTTGTCAAATCACCTCAATACTGCAGCTTTTACGGAAGGGAACTCAGGGGTTACGAGCTTAGCAAACGGACCCAATAAACCCAAGAAATGAAAAGAAATTACGACCTCAGAACTCAGAAGACCTGTACATGACTCTTTGTAGATAAGAAGTGACGGGCACACCACAAATGCAGGAGTTTTCAAGACAGTGATAAAGAGAGAGAGAGAGAGAGAGTGAGATGGATGAGGCAGCAGACATGGGAGGCAGAGAAAGTAGATGGAGTCTTCAAGGAATGACAGCTCTTGTCACTGGCGGAACCAAAGGAATAGGGTTCGCTCTCTTTGCCTTCTCTTTAATTCATATCTTGAAAGTTATTACTCATGGAGATCTATAAAATCATCAATCCATCATTTTTTATATATATATAAATAGAATAGTAGCGTTATTATGTTTCAAGACAAAAGATGGAAAAAGAAAAAAAGATCATCCAGATCGACCATAATGTGTCAAATTTTCTGTTGGTATATATAGCATTAGGATTGCTAGCTTTGTTCTTAAGTTTCACGATGTTGCAGGGATAGTGTCCATTTGTACTGTACTGGCAAAGTTTCTTTTCCCTATTCTGCGATATATTTTGGATAAGAGAGTCAAAAATCAAAATCCAATGGCTAGGCTTGCTAAGATTAGTTTTTTTTTTTTTCTTCCTTTGTATAAATTTAACAACTCTTTTTTTAGCTGCAAAGCAGTGAGTAACTACAAACATAATTGAAAGTTTAAAATTTTAAAATACTCCAATTTTTAAATCGTCTTTACTTACAAAAATAAAATAGAAATTCTAATTCGTCTCCCGAAAATTTAGTTCTTTTTTTACTATTTCTTTTTCTACAATTTTGTTTATTTTTTATTTGTTTCTAAAGACCGTTTGAATCTAAGCTTTGAGCTTTGAACTTTTTTTACCGGTCTCTTTCCCTGAAAGTATAAACTTTTAAGCATTTTTTGTTAGCTCTTTCTCTACAATTTTTTTTTCTTTTTTTTAAAGGTTGTTTTTGCACACTCTTCCCCTTAAGTTCACTTTTTTTTTAATGATACATATTTATAAACTTTTGTAGATATTATTTTTGTGATAAACATATTATCTCTAAAATTACTTAATTTTGGTTTTAAACCGTGTTTATCATATTTTTAGTTAAGCCCCTAAAATAATGAATTTTTGGCTCTGTCATTGCTTTCAGCGAGTATGTGTTACTATAGTCATATCTAAGTAGAATAGCCATAATTAGTCTCTCCAGCCTGCTCTTTTGCTTAACAAAAAATTAAATTAATAATATTAGGATTACATTGAAACAAAAATTAATATCAATAATAATTACTGACTTTTAAACAATGGGAACATAATTGAAATTGGAGTGAATTCTTAGAAGACAGATTTTATAGTTTAGCTTTTTCTTGATTAATAAGCAATTCACGGAGGCTAGCTGTGCCCTTGCACAATACTTTTTTATGTTTCTAAGAGAAAAATATTCTCTCTTTTTTTATCTAAGTCTGTTATTTGCATCTTTTATGCATACTTCTCATCAGTATTGTCAACTATTAATTAAAAAAAAAAAAACAAACAAATAAACAAATAAATAAAGAACATGATAGAAAGATTCTACTCGAGAATAGAGAATAGCATTTTTCTTAATTTTAATTCAAAATCAATATACAACTGATATTTTTTTCTTTAAAAAGTAACATGCTTTATGTCTTATCTAAGACGAAATACCCTATCTATAATTAATATTCCCTGCCAGTAATGGAAGTTCATGTTTCGTGGGACATTATCATTGATCTTAATTATTGCACGGCCTGAGTGCGCGACATTGAATATTGAGAGCGACCCCTTGAAAGAACATCATACCAATAATTTAGGCCATGCATGAATTATTGAGGGAAAAGGATCGAGAGCCAGTCAGTTTGTACTGACCGACATTTTGGTAAATAAAATTTTTGTAATAAAAAATGTCAGTCGGTTTGCACCGATTGGCTCCTCTCCATTTTTTAGTTTGAAATGGAGAGGATCCTAATATTCCATTGAGTTTGCTTCTTATATTAGTAGACTACTACAATGATGTGACAATAAAAATTTGCTTATTTTTTCTTATATTAGTAGGCTGAAAATCAACGAAAATCAGATTGTCTCTTATGTTAGTAATGTTACTACCTGTTCTTGCTAACAGCTTGCTTTCTTCTTTTTCTTATAATAGTATTCATTTTGGACCATTTTTAATGCTTTTATTATAGTGCATCGATCTTATATATATAAGTGCATCAAGATGTGACGCACTTAGCTAGCTTATAATGAAATTAATTATAAGTAACGATACATAATGTTAAGATAATTATAACAAAACATAATGTAATACGCACCCCAAACTTGAGAGGGCTTGGTTTGTTAATCCTAAGGCCTTAAGAGGTTCATAGGTTACCTATTAGGAACTCAAAACGCTTATAAACCACTAACATGCATATGCTATGAAAAAAATATTTTATTAAAGCAAAAAATTAATTAAAGTAAATTTTTCATAACATAATTTAAATAGTCAAAGTGGTTTTTCATACGTGCCTTAAAGCACTTACTAAAGTCATGGATATAAATTTTTCGCTTTCAAGGAGCCTAAACATCTCAGTCTCCTATTTTGGTCGCCTTAATTTATGAGAAAATGGAAGAAAAAAAATATTTATATATATATATATAGAGAGAGAGAGAGAGAGAGAGAGAGAGAGAGCGAAAGGCTCAGCTAGTAATATTCTCAACCGATTTAAAATGGTTTGTTTGAAAATATTTTAATCAGAGAGAGTTAGAAACCTAGATAACATATATATGACATCTAACATAAGCTTTTCTTGCTAACTCAAAACACTTTTCTTAATCTTAATAAAACATATGTTCAAGAAAAGATTTCATTAATCAACTTCTTTCATCAAACTTGACATAATCATGATTTATGGGTGAGTTAAAACTTATTTTCTCACTTGTTACTTACGGTCTCACATACTATTACGCACACCCCGTATGCATGGGGTCGTACGATCTAACCTTCGATTATTTGACAACACTCGTGGCCACGAACGTGCTCTAACCAACTGATTAACTTTTAGGTGTACTATAAAAATTCCAAGGTAGTAATTTATATGCGACACTATCAACTGCCTTATCTTAATTCCTAAAAAAACTAATCCACCTTATTTTGTGATCAGGCATGCTATTGTGGAGGAACTAGCAGGTTTAGGGGCAACTGTACATACATGCTCTCGGACGGAGACCGACCTGAATGAATGTTTAAGTGAATGGAGAAAGAAGGGCTTCCAAGTCACTGTTTCAGTGTGCGATGCATCCTCTCCAACTGATCGAGAGAAGCTAATAAACACTGTCTCCTTCATTTTTAATGGGAAACTCAACATCCTTGTAAGCCCCACCCACCTCCATTATGTATAAGCTCGCAATATTTTGAAGAGTTTTTTCTTATTTCTTCATTTTTCGAGTATATGGCTCTAGATTAACAATGTAGGGACAAACATAAGGAAAGCGACCACTGAGTTCACAGCTGAAGATTTCTCATTTATCATGGCCACGAATTTCGAATCTGCTTACCATTTTAGCCAACTGTCACATCCTCTTCTCAAAGCTTCATCAGCAGGAAGCATTATATTCATGTCTTCAGTTTGTAGTATTGTATCAATGAATGTGGGATCCATATATGGAGCAACTAAAGGTATTCTAGATGTATAATTATTATTATTATTGTAATTATTATTGCTAATATGAAGGCTATGTAAGTGTTAGTTTTTCGTGTATATATATATGTGTGTGTGTATGTGCAGGGGCAATGAATCAGCTAACAAGAAGTTTGGCATGCGAGTGGGCAAAAGATAAAATAAGGACTAATTGTGTTGCACCATGGCTTATCTGGAGCCCCCTTGTTGAACTTGTAATGACCCGTTTCGCATCATTCATTAATTGATAATGACATTCTTAAAATTAATGATTATCTCATTTCTGATTGTTTAATTTCTTTGGGCACAGTTTCTTGCTGATGAAAACACCTTAAACTCTGTCATCTCTTGAACGCCCATGGGACGCGTTGGAGAGCCAAAAGAAGTGTCGTCCTTAGTTGCATTCCTTTGCCTTCCAGCGGCCTCTTACATAACCGGGCAAACTATCTCTGTCGACGGAGGGATGACTGTGAATGGCTTATTGTACCCATAAGCATATGTGGTTCAGAATTAGAGTGAACAAATTAATGTCACTTTTCGTACTTGCAGACTTTGTTGTATTGCATATATTAAGGCATCAGTTTGCTTGATTTCTGTGTGCCCTTGTGTAGCCCCGTTCTATGCATGTACGGGGTTTTTATTGATATTATTAATATTATTATTATTTATGAATTTGGTTTTAAGTATATGTTTTTTTTTTTAATGTGTTTTAAGTATATGAATTTGGAAGAAGTGATTTGTTTTTAGTACATCAACAATCTTATATAGAGAATAGCCAAATCATTCAAATTAGTTGTTCTCAGGTAAATAAACTAAAATGCTAAATAGTTGTATAAATTGAAAAATGAGATAACTTCTTAGTATGAATTAAATAGATGATATAGTAATCAAATTAAAGAGAAATGGTAGAAACTATAACATATTTATAATTTTATTTCATAATTATCTTATAAAGTGAATATGACAATTCTAACTAACTCTTTGATTTTTTTTTTTTATATATATACAATGGTTGATCTAATGGTTGGTTGGGCCGGACTGTCACGCGCATTAGCATTGTATAAATCAAATTGCAGAAAATTAATCTTTTTTAAAAACTATGATTTGAAAACACATACAGAATGCTCATTTGACAAGAATAAAATATTTTTCCTTTCAAATCATGTATTCTCTATTTAGGAAAAAAATTATGAGTATCCTTCTTCTCCAAATAATGTAATCTTGTTTTTTAAGTAGTATCTTTCCTTTTGCACGTAGAATATCATTCATATTTTCCTTAATTATCCCTAAAACTTGTAAGGGGTCTTTTATAAGAAGCCTAGAGTTACTGAATAAGAGCATGGTACAATTTCTTCAGCTTATATCATCTTGTATGAAATTTAACATAAGAAGATCATAGCTCCCTCATAGCAGCCACCAAATTTAACGTTATTTATCTTAATTAACCTATGTGAAAATAGGTCCTAAATCCTCTAACACCACATGTTCATACGTCGCGGTTTGATATGCCAAAATCTATTATATTCAATTCAATAGCAAGTATTTTGGAGTAAAGTTTATCCTTATAGCTTTATTAAAGTATGTGGATCCGTTTCTTTAAAATTATATATAAATTAATTATAAAAAAAAAATCAATATAAATTTTAGCTCGTGGCCGCCAAGCTCGCCGCTTGTGGTAACTAGAGTGAGAGAAAGAGAGAATTTTTATGAGTAGAAAACTTTTAGATTGAGTTAATTTAGTGAAAAGGCAATGTAGCAAAATTCTATTTTAAAGTGGATATAACTAATTCAATGTAGGAATTTTGGAGCGTGTTATATATAAGTTTTAAATAGGGAAAAATACATTTTATCCTCTCAAAGTTGTAACTAAGATATTTTTGATTTTGTCTAAAATGTTTAAAAAAATTTTAAAGTACTCTATCCCAGTTTTTATAATTTACAATGTAAGCAATCCGTTAACCAAATCCATCTTGTCTGATAGAAGATGACGAATTTTTCAAATTACCCTCCACTTAATGCATGATTTTTCAAAACGCCCTTATTTTTTTAAAAAAATAAAATAAACATAAAAATAAAAAAAAAATAAAAAATGAAGTGGTTGTAGCCCTATTCCACCCACCTTGGCCAAATGGGGATGACCGAGCCATCCCTAAACCCTTTGTGGATGGTTTCGGCCACCGCTATTTGGATCCTTGGGGTGACTGAACCACTCCTATTTCAGCCAGAAGGAAATGACTCGGCCGCCCCAATTGGACCCTTAGAAGTGGTTCATGGGCCATGAAGGTGGCTCGCCACCTCCATTCCAGCCAGATGACGATGGCCGAAACCACCCCTAAAAGGTTTGAGGGTAGTTCCAGCCACCCCTATTTGAATCTTTGGAGGTGGCTAAACCACCTCCATGGGCCATGGGAGTGGCTGAGCCACCTTCATTCTGGTCATATGGGCCATCCCCTTAGCCAATTTTTTTTTTTCCTTTCTCTTATTGTTATTGTTATGTTATATATATATTTGGGGTCATTTTGGATTTTTTATTCCACAAAAACACACGTGCGGCGCACGTGGACCTTCTTTTGTCAAAAAAGATAGATTTGATTAACAAGTTGCCTACATTACAAATTATAGAAACTTGAATGAGTATATTGTAATTTTTTAAACATTTGATGAAAAATTACAAGAGAGGTATAACTTCGGGTGGTAAAATGTATTTTCTCATTTTAAATAGCAATCTATTTCAATTAGCTAAAAAATGCTCTAAAATTTGCACCGATAGAGCCTTAAGCATAATAGAGGAGCGCACTCTTACATTAGCATCAAGAGTAATTCAACAAGTCACATTTTAATCCTACAATTATTACATAATGTTAATGTGACAATTCCAACTAACTCATTATTATTATTATTTTTAACAAAGACTGATTCAACAATTTGTTGAGATTGGCACGTACGTTAACATTATGAAATAATTGTGGGATAAAAATATAATATGTAGCATTACTCTTGCTAATACAACTTTAAAGCACAGAATAATATTATATATTATATATTTATCTCACTTATATTTTACTACGCTGACGTTACAAAGTGTAATAATTATTAGATTTTTTTTTTATTTTTTTACAAAGAAAGACAGATCCAAATATCATCGTGTTTCTAAAGTGTAATATAGGGGCGCACGATGTCATTTGTAAGCTTTTTCTCTCAAGTAAAAAAAAAAAAAAGGGCTTTTTTTCTCTCTTACGTTATTGTAAGTACTGTACTTGTTTATGATGTCCCATATGATATGATTCTCCAAATGTTACACGTGGAATCCTTCTAATGGACAATGTCTTTGTTTAGTTTTTTGAATTCTTTGGAGAATCATATCATATGGGACATCATACATGTCACTTGGTTTTTTAATGAGTTAGAAAACCTTCTTTTCTTAATAATTGGAGACAGTTATTAAAAATTATAGAATACTTATTGAAAGGTCTTACATTTTAATAAAAGTTATTTAGTTACTAAATATTTTGATCAACTAATAAATAACAATATTTGTTGATAAAGTTATAAGGATTTAAATTAACTATGGAATTAACGTGGGATTTACACGAAGCAAAGTGAGCTTTCCCTTGGGACCAAATTAATATAAGTTTCAAAATTTCTCGATAGTAAAACTGAGATTGTGCTTATAATTGCCTGCAACAAATTCTTTTCTGCCATTGATCAGTATTTTTTTTTTTCGTAAAAAAAAAAAAAGTTGGAAAGGCTCATGTGTGATTTTTTTTTTTTCATTTCTTTTAAAAATTCAAGAATTATCATGAGTCTTTCCAACTTATTAAATTAAATGAAAATATAATATAACCCTTCTTGTTAGAATATACGAAAAATATATTATATTTTTCGTATATTTTATATTTGGGTAATATTGTAATATTCTCTATTTAAGGTTGATTGTAATCAAATCTGAGAGATTTAATTACCATACTTATATTTATCCTATACTCTATAAATAGGGACCTTTGTATTGTAGACAAAATTAAGTTAATGAGCACAATGTAGCTTTAAGGGCCCTGCACATATTTCAATACTTCTGTGCCTTATCTAATTTTGAATTTTTATAATTTTAATTTTGCAAATTTAATACTCAAGTTTACAATAATTTTAAATTCAACATTTTTGTCATTTTTTCATCAAATAAATAATAAAAATGATATAAAAATATAATTATGCTTCTCTTCTAATTTTAAAAAATAAAAATAAAAAATAAAAAATAAAAAAGAAAACAAAAAAAAAGAAAAAAAGAAAAAAGATATTGCGTGGTGTCACCCAACCACGTACAATGTCCGGATGTCACCTAGCCACAGCACCCCACCACACGGCAGGGTTTGGACGAACAATCCATCACAATGTAACAAAAAAAACTATAACCAAAATCCATTTTGATCTGGCATTAACTTAAAATCACATCCATCTAAAGCACATTTTATTACCTGCAAACCCAACCTCCTTTCTTTTTCTTTTTTCTTTTATTTTTCTAGTTTTTTATCTTTAAAATTTTTTATCACAAGTGATATAATTGTATTTTATTATTTAATAGAAAAAAAATTGACAAAATTTTCGAACTTTGAAAATAACTATAAACTGGAAATCTGGAATTTTTATTTTATATTAAAGTTTAAAAGTCAAAATCGGTAAAAATACAATGAGTTTCCATTATATTTTTCCTTAGATTAACTTAAACAAAGAAATAAGAGAAAAATACATTTTAATGAGTGAGTAAGAGTCTAGTCTCTTTTTTAAATAGAAACTTTGTTTTTCTATCTTTCAGCATTCTCTTATTCAATGTTTTTTTTCAAATTTATCAGTAAATTTGACATATTCAATAATAAATTTAAAAAAAAAAAAAAAGACAAAACAATATAGTAGAAAATAGATATATAGCATCTCTTTTTTAGCTCAAAATCGCCAACGAAATTACGAAAAAAAAAAAAAAAAATCGATCAACGAGGAATGATTAAAGTATAATAAACCCAAAAGGAAATTACGACTTTCAGAAGAGCCTACATGACTGTTGTATATAAGAAGTGGAGTAGTGACAAGGCACACCTGCAGGAGTTTTCAAGACAGTGAGAGAGAGAGAGAGAGAGAGAGAGAGAGAGGGGTAGGTGGCTGAAGCGGCAGCTAGCAGACATGGGTAGCAGAGAAAGTAGATGGAGTCTTCAGGAATGACAGCTCTTGTCACTGGCGGAACCAAGGAATAGGGTTCGCTCCTCTGTCCTTCTCTTTCTATCTTGAAACTTATCAGTCATATATGGAATCTATAAAAAATCATCAAACCATCTTTTTTTTTTCTTTTTTTTTTTGTTTTGGTATTTGGAGATCTATTAAAATCATCAATACATCATTTTTTTTTTGGTCAGCTCTTTCTCTACAATTTTTTTTTCTTTTTTCCAAAGGTTGTTTTTGTACGCTCGATCTTGAGTTCAACTTTTTTTTTTTTTTAAATGATACATATTTATGAACTTTTGTACGATTATATTTTTGTCATATACATGTTGGGTGAACAATTATTTAATTTTTATTTTAAATCATATTTATTATATTTTTAGTTCGTCTCCAAAAATAATAAATTTTTGACTCTATCGCTACTTTTTTATAGTCATATTTAAATAAAATAGTCACAATTAATCTTTCTAGCATGCTCTTTTGCTTAAAAAATTAAATAAATAATATTAGGATTACATTGAAACAAAAATTAATAACAATAATAATAATTACTGACTTTTAAACAATGAGAACATAATTGAAATTGGTGTGAATTCTTCGAAGACGAATTTTATATTTTAGCTTGATCTTCAATAAGCAATTCACGGAGGCTAGTTGTGCCCTGCACAATACTTTTTTATTTTTCTCTTTAGAAAAATATACTCTTCTTTTTTTTTTTTTTATCTAAGTCTGTTATTTGCATACCTTTTATGCATACTTATCATCTGTATTGTTAACTATTAATTTTACAAAAATGCTACTCATCGTTCTTAAATAACATTATTGTTTATGTAGCATATTTATATTTACTTAAAAATAAAAAATAAAAAATAAAACAAATAAAATGTTAAGAGAATGCGATTTGAGAATGCTAAAAATCATTTTTCTTAATTTTAAGTCAAAATCAATAATATATAGATGAAAAATGTGCAAACAAAATATACAAATGATATTTTTTTCTATAATTAATAATTTAATATTCCCAGTTAATGGAAGTTCATGTTTTGTGTGACATTATCATTGATCTTAATTATTGCACGGCCTGAGTGCGCGACATTGAATATTGAGAGCGACCCCTTGAACGAACACCATACCAAATTGTCTCAATCTTTGTGCCTATCATGAAAGCCAATATTTAGGCCAGAGTAATTATATATGTCACCTTCCATGTCCACCTTGTGTCAACCAAAAATGATATGGCTTTTAAAATCATCATTGAATTTATTATCGATGATTATTGACTTTTGCTCTAATGGTAATTTTAAAAGTCACGTCACTTTTAGTTGACACAAGGTAGACATGGAGGGTGACTTGTATCATTACTCTTTAGGCCATGACTGAACCAATTTTGGCTTGGTTCAATTTTCCTCTATTGAGTTTGCTTCTTATATTAGTAGAGTACTGCTACAATATTGATGTAACAAAAAAACTCTGCTTGCTTTTTCTTGTATTAGTAGACTGAAAATCAATGAAAATCAGATTGTTTCTTATATTAGAGTATTTATAGTAGATATCTAACTATTTTTTTTTAAATTTAAAAAATTAAATTATTTTTTGCTTTCCTATCTAAATTTACTCTACAATAGATTTCTGAAACATTTTTTTATATCATTAAAATAATATATTTTTTACTTTTACCTATATTCTTTTTCTTTTTCCTTTTTTTCTTTTTTTCTTCTTCTTTCCTCCGGAAGCTCTTTTCTTTTATCTATACTTCTCTCTCTCTCTAGTCTCCATCTTCTCTCTCTCTCTCTCTCTCTCTCTTCCGAGGAAAGGAAAGAAGAAAAACAAAAAAAAAAAGGAAAAAAGAAAAAGAATATAGTAAAGTAAAAAATATATTATTTAATGATATAAAAAATGTTTAGAAACTTATTGTAGAGTAAATTAGATTAGGAAAGCAAAAAATAATTTAATTTCTTAAATTTTTAAAAAAAATAGTTAGATTCTACCATAATACTCTAATATAAGAAACAAATCTTTTTTTCATTGTTTTCAAGTCCTACTAATACAAGGAAAAGCAAGCAGAGTTTTTGTTATATCAATATTGTAGCTAGTACTCTACTAATATAAGAAGCAACTCAATTAGAGGAAATTGAACCAAGCCAAATTGGTTCAGTCATGGCCTAAGAGTTACATGATACAAGTCACCCTCATGTCTAACTTGTGTCAACTGAAAAGTGACGTGACTTTTAAATTACCATTAGAGCAAAAGCAATAATCATCGTAATAAATCAATGATGATTTTAAAGCCATATCATTTTTGTTGGACACAAGGGGACATGGAAGGTGAACATATATAATTCTCTTGGCCTAAATATTGGCTTTCATGATAGGCCAAAGATGAGACAATTTGTATGGTGTTCGTTCAAGGGCGCTCTCAATATTCAAATGGTCGCGCAACTCAGCCGTTGCATAAATTAAGATCAAAATGATAATGTCACACCAAAGCATGAAACTTCCATTAGCTGGGAATATTAAATTATTAGATATAGAAAAAATATCATTTGTATATTTTGTTTGACATTTTTCACTCATAGTATTATTGATTTTGACTTAAAATTAAGAAAAATGATTTTTAGCAATTCTCCAAATCGCATTCTCTTAACATTTTATTTGTTTATTTTTTTATTTTTTTATTTTTAAGTAAATATTAAATATTCTACATAAACAATAATGTTATTTAAGAACGATGAGTTAGCATTTTGCTAAAATTAAAGTTAACAATACAGATGATAAGATGCAAAAGGTATGCAATAACAGATTAGATAAAAAAAAAAAAAAAGAAGGAGAATTTTTTCTAAAGCAGAAAAATAACAAAATATTGTGCAGGGCACAACTAGCCTCCGTGATTGCTTTATTGAAATCAAGCTAAATATAAAATTCGTCTTCGAAAGATCACCAATTTCAATTATGTTCTCATTGTTTAAAGTCCATAAATTATTATATTGTTATTAAATTTTGTTTCAATGTAATCTAATATTATTTATTTAATTTTTTAGCAAAAGAGCATGCCTAGAAAGATTAATTGTTGACTATTTTATTTAAATATATGACTATAAAAAGTACGATAGAGGTCAAAAATTTATTATTTTTGGAGACGACTAAAAACTATAATAATATGGATTTTAAAATAAAAATTAAAAATTGTTCACCCCCAATGTATTATGACAAAAATAATACGTACAAAAGTTCAGTAAATATGTTATCATTTAAAAAAAAAAAAAAAGTGAAACTCAAGATCGAGCGTACAAAAACAACCTTGGAAAAAAGAAAAAAAAATTGTAGAGAAAGAAGCCTGACCAAAAAAAAAATGTTCGGTAGGTATTTGATTGATTTTAATAGATCTCCAAATACCAAAACAAAAAAAAAAGCGAACAAAAAAAAGATGGTTTGGGATGATTTTTATAGATCTCCATATGATGATGATAAGTTTCAATGATAGAAAGAGGGAAGGCAAAGAGACGCCAACCCTTTCCTTGGGGTTCCGCCAGTGACAAAGAGCTTGTCATTCCTTGAAGAGTCCATCTACTTTCTCTGCTACCCATGTCTGCTAGCTGCCGTTAGCAACCTACCCCTCTTCTTTCTCTCTCTCTCTCTTCTCTATCACTTGTCTTTGAAAACTCCTGCAGGTTGCCTTGTCACTACTCCACTTCTTATAATACAATCAGTCATGTACGGCTCTTCTGAAAGTTCGATAAATTTCCTTTTGGGTTTTGTATACTTAATCATTCCGTCCGTGATCGATTCTTTTTTTTTTTTCGTAATTCGTGTTCTCGATTTTGAGCTAAAAAGGATGTTTGGCTATATATCTATTTTTATGTATAATTGTTTCTTTTTTTTTTTTTTTTTCAAATTTATTATTGAATATGTCAAATTACTGATAATTTGAAAAAAAACTAGAATTAGAGAAATGCTGAAAGATAGAAAAACAAAGCTTTCTATTTAAAAAAGAGACTACTGACTTATACTATAAAATTGTATTTTTCTTTATTTCTTTCGTTTAAGTTAATCTAAGGAAAAATATTAATGGGAAACTCATTGTATGTTTTACCGATTTTGACTTTTAAACTTTAATATAAAATAAAAATTCCAGATTTCCAGTTTATAGTTGATTTCAAAGTTTCCGAAAATTTTGTCAATTTTTTTCTATTAAATAATAAAAACAATTATATTCACTTGTATAAAAAATTTTAAAATATAAAAACTTAGGAAGAATAAAAGAAAAAAGAAAAAGAAAGGAGGTTGGGTTTGCAGTTAATAAAATGTTGCTTTAGATGGATCGTGATTTTAATTAATGCCAAGATAAAATGGATTTTGGTTATAGTTTTTTGTTTTGTTTAAAAATGCCGGTTTTATACTTGTGGCATGGATGTGTCCAACCCTGCCGTGTGGTGGGTGCTGGTGCTAGGTGACATCCGCGACATTGTTACCGTGGTTGGG
The DNA here is from genome assembly GCA_900184695.1 of Betula pendula. Classification (NCBI taxonomy): domain Eukaryota; kingdom Viridiplantae; phylum Streptophyta; class Magnoliopsida; order Fagales; family Betulaceae; genus Betula; species Betula pendula. Next base: position 10,095 of record FXXK01001568.1, on the reverse strand, counting down.
TTGACACCAATATCTTTTTTTTTTTTCTTTTTTGTTCTTTTTTTTTCTTTTCGGTTTTTTTAAAAAAAAAAAAAATATAAAGAAGATGATTATATTTATATTCTTTATTATTTTATTTGATGGAAAAATGACACAAAAATGTTGAATTTTACAAATTATTTGTAAACTTGAGTATTAAATTTGCAAATTAAAATTATAAAAATTCAAAATTAGATAAGGCCACAGAAGGGGTGTGAAATGATGTGCGGGCCTTTAGAGTTTACTTTGCTCATAACTGATTTGCCCTACAATGACAAATTCCCTATTTATAGAGTTATATGATGATTACGAATATACAGTATGGTTGAATCATAAATAAAAAATATTACAAATATTACAAATATGAAATATACGAAAAATATATTCTTCGTATATTCTAACAAGAAGGATTCGATTATATTTCATTTTAATTTAAAAAGTTGGAAACGATCATGATAATTCTTGAATTTTTAAAAAATGAAATGCCTAAAAAAAAAAAAAATCACACATGAGCCTTTCCAACTTTTTTTTTTTTTTTTTACGAAAAAAAAATACTGATTCAATGCGGCCAGAAAAGAATTGTTGCAGGCAATTACTTAAGCACAATTCGTCAGCTTTTACTACGGCAGAAATTTTGAAACTTATATTAATTTGGCTCCCAAGGGAAAAAGCTCACTTTGCTCGTAAACTCCCACGTTAATCTCCATATTAATTTAAATTCCTTATAAACTTTATCAACAAATATGTTATTTATTAGTTGATCAAAAGTATTTTAGTAAACTAAATAAACTTTTATTAAAATGGTAAGACCTCATAAGTATTCTATAATTTTTAATACTGTCTCCAATTATTAAGCAAAAAGAATGGTTTTCTAACTCATTAAAAAACCAAGTGACATGTATGATGCTCCCATGGATGATTATTGATTCTCCACAAATCAAAAACTTAACAAAAAGACATTGTCCATTAGAAGGATCTCCACGTGTAACATTGGAGAATCATATCATATGGGACATCGATAAACGAGATACAGTACTCTGGACAATAACGTAAGAGAGAAAAAAAGCCCTTTTTTTTTTTTTTTTACTTGGGAGGCAGAAAAAGCCCGCTTACAAATGACATCGCTGCGCCCTATATATTGACACTTTTGAGCAAACACGACGATATTGGATCTTGTCGTTTCTTTGCTAAAAAAATAAAAAGAAACAATCTAATAATTATTACACTTTGTAACGTCAGCGTAGCTAAAATATATGAGATAAATATATAAGTTAGATTAATATATTCTGTGCTTACAAGTTGTATTGAAGAGTAATGCGTACATATTATATTTTATCCACAATGTAGTGCATAATGTTAACGTACGTTGCCAAATCTCAATCAAATGTTGAATCAGTCTTTGTTAAAAATAATAAAATAATGAGTTAGTTGGAATTGTCACATTAACATTATGCTTAATTAATTGTAGTATCAAAATGTGACATGTTGAATTACTCTTTGATGTCTAATGTAAAGTGCCGCTCCTTCTATTATGTTAAGGCTCTATCGTGCAAATTTTAAGACGCATTTTTTAGCTAATTGAAATAGATTGCTATTAAAATTGAGGAAAATACATTTTTACACCCGAAGTTATACCTTCTCTTGTAATTTTTCATCAAATGTTTAAAAAAATAAAAATTTTTTTACCCAATTTATACTCATTCAAGTTTCTATTTTGTAATGCTAGACAACTTGCTGTAATCAATCTATCTTTTTTAACAAAAGGAAGGCTCCACGTGCGGCCGCACGTTGTGTTTTTTGTGGAATAAAAAAATCCAAAATGACCCCAAATATATATATACATAAGCAATAACAATAAGCAGAAAGGGAAAAAAAAAAAAAAATTGGCTAAGGGGATGGGGCCCATTATGACCAGACATGAAGGTGCTCAGCACTCCCATGCCCCATGGAGGTGGTTTAGCCACCTCCAAAGATTCAATAAGGTGGCTGGAAACTACCCTCAAACCTTTTAGGTGTGTTTCGGCCATCGTTTTCATCTGGCTTGCGAATGGAGGTGGCGAGCCACCTTCATTGGGCCCATGAAACCACTTCTAAGGGTCCAATTGGGGCGGCCGAGTCATTTCCTTGCTGGGCCTGAATAGGAGTGGTTCAGTCCAAGGCATCCAAATTAGCGGTGGCCAAACCATCCACAAAGGGTTTAGGGACTGGCTCGGTCATCCCCATTTAGGCCGTGAAGGTGGCGTGGAATTTAGGCTCAACCACTTCATTTTTTATTTTTTTTTTATTCAATGTTTTATTTTATTTTTTTAAAAAAATAAGGGCTTTTGAAAAACATGGATAATTTGGGAGTGGTAACTTTAAAAAATTCGTCATCTTCTATCGGACAAGATGAATTTGGTTAACGGATTGCTTACATTGTAAATTATAGGAAACTGGGGATAGAGTACTTGAAATTTTTTTCAAACATTTTAGACCAAAAATCAAAAAATATCTTAGTTACAACTTTGAGAGGGATAAAATGTATTTTCCCTATTTAAAACTATATATATAACTACGCTCCAAAATCCTACAGTTGAATTAGTTATATCCCACTTTAAAATAGAATTTTGCACATTGCCATCTCAACTAATTAACTCAATTAAAGTTTTCTACTCAAAAAATTCTCTCTTTCTCTCACTCTATCTACCACAAGCGTCGAGCTTGGCGCACGAGCTAAAATTTATATTGATTTGTTTTTATATTAATTAATTTATATATAAATTTTAAAGAAACGGATCCACATACTTTAATAAAGCTATAAGGATAAACTTTACTCCAAAATACTTGCTATTTGAATTGGTGGAATATAATAGCATTTTGCATATCAAACCGCGAGTATGAACATGGGTGTTAGAGGATTTAGCGACCTATTTTAACATACGGTTAATTAAGATAAATAACGTTTAATTTGGTGGCTGCCTATGCGAGGAGCTATGTCTTCTTATGGTTAAATTTCATACAAGACTGGGATATAAGCTGAAGAAATTGTACCATGCCCTGCCTTATTCAGGTAACCTCTAGGCTTCTTATAAAAGAGCCCCTTACAAGTTTTAGGGGATAATTAAGGAAATATGAATGATATCTCTACGTGCAAAAGGAAAGATACTACTTAAAAAACAAGTTACATGGTATTTGGAGAAGAAGGATACTCATTTAATTTTTCTAAATAGAGAATACATGATTTGAAAGGAAAAATATTTTATTCTGTGGTCAAATGAGCATCTCTGTATGGCTGTTTCCAAATATAGTTTTTGGTAAAAAAGATTAATTTTCCTGCCACTTTAGATTGTATACAATGCTAATGCCGCGTACAGGTTCCGGGCCCAACCAACCATTAGATCAAGCCATTATATTATAAAAAAAAAAAAAAATCAAAGAGTTAGTTAGAATTGGTTCATATTCACTTTATAAGAATTATGAACATAAATTATAAATATGTTTATAGTTTCTACCATTTCTGCTTTAAATTTGGTGCATTGACGTATATCATTCTATTTATTCATACTAAGAAGTCTATCTCATTTTTCAAGGTTTATACAACATTTTAGCATTTTAAGTTTATTACCTGAGAACAAACTAATTTGCAATGATTTTGGCTATTCGTCTATATAAGATTGTGATGACTAAAAACAAATCACTTCTTCCAAATTCATATAGCTTAAAACACATTAAAAAAAAACGATAACTCTAAAACCAAATCATAAAATAATAACGATAATATTAATAATATCAATAAAACCCCGTACATGCATAGGAACGGGGCTACACAAGGGCACACAGAAATAAGCAAACTGATGCCTTAATATATGCAATACAACAAAGCTGCAAGTTACGAAAAGTGACATTAATTTGTTCACCTCTAATTCTGAACCACAGTATGCTTATGGGTACAATATAAGCCATTCACAGGCATCCTGCCGTCGACAGAGATAGGTTTGCCCGGTTATGTAAGAGGCCGCTGGAACGCAAAGGAAATGCAACTGAAGACGACACTTCTTTTGGCTCTCAACGCGTTCCCATGGGCGTTCAAGAGAATGACAGAGTTTAAGGTGTTTCATCAGCAAAAACTGTGCCAAAGAAATTAAACAATCAGAATGAGATAATCAGTTAATTTTAAGAGATGTCATTATCAATTAATGAATTGATGCGAAACGTCATTACAAGTTCAACAAGGGGGCTCCAGATAAGACATGGTGCAAACACAATAGTCTCTTATTTTATCTTTTGCCCACTCGCATGCAAACTTCTTGTTAGCGATTCATTGCCCCTGACATACACACACACATATAATATACGACGAAAAACTTAACACTTACATAGCCTTCATATTAGCAATAATAATTAAATAATAATTAATATTATTACATCTAGAATACCTTTAGTTGCTCCATATATGGATCCCACATTCATTGATACAATACTACAAACTGAAGACATGAACTATAATGCTTCCTGCTGATGAAGCTTTGAGAAGAGGATGTGAAGTTGGCTAAAATGGTAAGCAGATTCGAAATCGTGCCATGATAAATGAGAAATCTGCACTGTATCTCTCTTT